>PVKB01003807.1:0-175614 GCA_004027205.1 Ctenodactylus gundi
AAAAAAAAAACAATACAAAACACATGGAGGGCAGGGACAGACATCTAGAAAATGTGCTCCTTGCCATGAAGTTCAATAATCTCTCCCGGTAGGGAAAATGTCCATCTTTGGTTCTTTCTTCTTGCTAAAGGGACAAATTATAGTATGCCCTTTTCTTAAAAATAGCTGGGAAAATCTAAAGTTTTTGTGTACTTATTATTGGCTAAATCAAATGTAAATCTCACATGTTATCTTGGGAGGTAAAATAGAGAGTAATAGTACCATGATTTCTTTTGGTTATACATGTGAGAAATATTGTCTCTACCATGTTTAGCTTCAGTCCTGTATTAGCTTTCTGTTGCTGTTAAAAAAAAAAAAACCACCTAAGATACTAAACTTATGAATAGGAAAGTTTCATTTTGGCTCATAGTTTTGGAGGTTTCAGGTCATGATCAGTTGGACTGCTGCTTTTAGGCCTGTAGCACAGGAGTGTGTGGCAGGGTGAACCACTCACCGTGTGGCCAGAGAGCATGGGAACAAGGTTGCACACCTTCCTTCAAGGGCACATCGCTAATGAACTAAAGACCTCTCACTGGGCCACACCTATGAAAGCGTCTGTGGCTTCCCAATAGCCTCAAGTTGGGGACCAAGTCTTTACCCATAGACCTTTGGGAGACATTTGATATTCAGACTATAATGAGGCAAGGCAATAAACACTGAATTTTTTTCTATTTACATATATTTTTACCGATTTTTGAGGGCAAACTCTTCATTGCTTTCTCTTTTAGAATACATTCGAGTATAAAATTCTTCAAACCCTTCTCCCTTCCCCCTGCAACCAGTTCCCACTTCTGTTTCTCCCTTAGATCCCTGTTCCACTTAAGATACCATGTGCTTTTCTTGCTGGATGCTATTTCCTTCCAAAAGCCAGCACACAAGTTTTAGATGATATCATAATTACTCTTGGTGAACATTTGCCATTCAATACAAAAAAAAAAAAAGATATTCAATGAGAAGAGAGGAAATTTCCTTAAAATTTAAAGGAACAGTAGTAAAGGCCACCTTAAACAGATCACATATCTGAAATAAGTGGGATTCAAACCAAAGTACCCATCCTGGACCTTACATTTAGATGACTGTGTGAGGCATTCACTGGATTTTCCCCTTAAAGACAAGCATTTCATCACCTGCGAAAGAACAGAGAACTTGAATTCACATTCTGGAGAAGCACTGTGGCACCCAGGACTCTTTCCTCCACCACTATGGTCTCAGGCCAACACAGCCTCACGTCTGAGCAACTGTGTATGTCACTCACTTATGGGCCTCCAGTTGCCTATTCTCTTCTCTGGATTGGCTGCTGCAGTAACTGGGGAGACGCAGGGATGGCTGGGCAGTTCTGTAGCAGCCTCCAAGTGGCTCACTGCTGGCTTCTTTCTTGACTTTCTAACCACCTGGGAGATTTCTCTTACTTTAATCTGAAATTTCTAGACAGGCAGCTAAAATTGGCCACTCACTGTCTCTTGCCTAAAGTCATTCTCCAATCAGCGAGTCCCAAAAAGGAATTATAATGGGCCAAAAATCTAAAGTAGGAAGAACAAACAAAAGCAAACTTCTGTCTCAAACTTTTTCAGTTATTGCTAAACTTATCATTGCTCCCAGTAGAATATTTTATGGTTTTTACAGAATCATTTTCAGAATGCTACCACATCTGAAATGGTAAATTATACTTTTTGCACATTGAATCAATCTTTTAAAATTATTGTTTGATACTCTGAAAGGAAAAAAGAAATCAAATCAAAACAACAAAACATGTTTTTAACATGAATGATTGGTTTGTGCTGCAATTTTAAATGCTGTATCTGAATTACATATTTAGAACCTATGCTGTACTTTCAGTTATGAACCAGGATTAAATTCCAATCTGAAATGGATAAATAACTTTGCCTTGTTACTCAAACTTTGTTTTCAAGTTATCAATATATTTTTCCAAGCGCTTTGCTGCAGATTGAATAGTCTTCCAGATCCAGTTAAAAGACCACTGCAACTAAATTCCATGTTCAAACATTGTAATCGTCTTGAAGCATCCCTTGACTCACTGTTGTCATCTTCTTAAACAGTTTCTTTCTTTTGTAGTTCAAATTCATTTACAAGAGAATATGTTTTTCCTTTTCAATAAATGTGCATTCTCTGCTTTCATTGGTGTCATAGAGTAAATCTTTATGCACAAATTGCTTATATAATGAGAATAACAATCTTTCTGTAGAATCATGCAAAAGTCATTGTGAGATTAAATGTGCCCAATAGAAAATATATTCCTTTTATAAATATGTAAAATGTATTCGAGTGGCCATTTTACAGTCATTGAGGTAGGAAGAATTTGTGTCAGTAAATGCATGGTTCCCCCCATTTTTATTGGGGTACACGATGGTCACATCGAGCATCGGTGTTTTGTGCACATATATTTCATGTCAATGCCCCCCCATTCTTTGTTCTTCTCTCCTCTTCTCTATCCCATCCCCCTAACTCCCACCCTCACACCCATTTGGTTCCATACAATGCCTGTATTCTGACTTTCTCATTTTAGAACTATCATGCAATATTTGGTGGTTGACTCTCTTCACTAAGCACGATGATCTCCAGTTGTATCTATTTATCTAAAAAGCCTCAAATGTACTTGTCTTTATGGAAGAGTAGTACTTCCATAGTATGCAGACCAATTGGTCTGTTGGTGGCGTTCTTGACAAATGATTTTCGTGTATTTGGAGGGGTGTCAAATAACATATCATAGAGCTTGGGTTACGATCGATCTTCTCTTTGGTAGCATGTTATTACTTTGTGGTAATCTCCTCATTCCCCACCCACGTGATGAGGAGAGAGTGTTGCTGGGAAGACTCTGTGTAAATGAGCTTGCACCTACTTCCAAGTTACCTTGGAGAAATTACAAAGACCTGTCATTAGTCAGACCTCCAAACATAAGTTTCTAAAAAGTAGAATATTAATGTAATCAATGAGTTTTAGTGCCAAGAAACCATTATTAAACATACAAGGCTGAGTTGATCTATATCATCTGCTAATAGTGCACATATACCCTTCTTTCTATGTGCCTGTCCATACTAGGGATCTTGAAAGGCCCCCTCTTTGTACACATTTTTTTAATCCACATAGTTGAGTAAGGCTGAGCTAGGATCAGCACATTTTACTGATGTTGATTTTTTTGTCTCTTTCTCACCAACATCTTTATACTTTCCTTAAGTTGTCCATGGCTGTACTGCATTTCTCATTTCCCTCTCATTACCAAAACTTACAAAGAATCTGATCACACTGATTTGTGTATTCCGTTAATTTCATAATTATATGTTTTGGAAAGTGAATGCATAACATTAAATGAAAATCTGGACATTATTGTTACTGTATTTGCATGAAGTCATTGAGGATTTGCGCAATTTTTGTCTATATTATCTAATTTCATTTTTTGACTAAGTTAGATTATATATGTAAAGTAACCTTGCTATATTTCTATATTATTAATATCATATTCTTGGATTTTATTCGTCTGAAATCATTAAAAGAACTTAAGCAGTCATTTAAACTTATAATTATTTTAAAAATGTAGGTGCTTTCCTCAAATTATACAGCTGAAGAAGAATAAAACCACGACATTATCTCATGGCCACTTCCGCCTTCATATAGTTTTAATGGGTAACTAAAATTATCCAAATATATGAGTAGCATTTTTGGTTACCAAAGACACTTACTCTGAATTGTGATGTCAGGATTTTGAAAATGAAATAAAATTTTCTCAATGGTGAGTTTATTATTAAATCAAATTCTCCCAATTAAAAAAGCAGCTTTTCTACTTAAAATTAGTTATAGCTACTTCCGACTCATACACCCTCTTTATTTCTCATAGGGCATTCTGTGTAACAGCACATCAGAATGACTTTGGATCAACATTCCCACATGCCACTAATGTTACTTGTTAAATTCTCACGACAGTTCATGGCCCCCTGAAAGATAGGGTAGGATAGACGAATAGATTTGTAGGACATGTATGACCTTATACAACATAGTTCACACATATATTTAAAAGCTAACAGAGAGAATACTCAACGTAACTAACTAAGAAGGAAAAATGTCAGCATACCAATGGTACCATATCTTAGACTTGGAAATGAGTTTATTTCTAAATGACAACCAGAATTTATTCAAAAGAATGAGTGCTCTATGTTTTGCTAGCACCTTTCCTTCATTTTCTCACTCAATTTCCCATTTCCTTTATACCATATGACAACACAGAAACCAAATTGTTGAAGAATATTTTCCATCTGCAGCGTTCAGTTACCAATGTCATGAAACAATCCTTAAGGCTAGGATAACTGCTCCTTCACTTTGAAGAGCAAAATTACTATAACTGTACCATAACTGGAGTTAGATCAACATTCCTTATTAAAAGGAATACATAAGCAGAGTTTGCCCTGAGGGAAGATGCCAGCTGCAACTGCACATTAAAATGTGTGCTGTATTTCATTAGTATTAAAATGGATTTTTTTCATATTCTAACATGTCTGATATCGGTATGCTGCTCACATTGAAGGGCATTTTGTTATTTGATTGGCTGTTTTCTTATTTTAATACTGGTATATAAAATAATGGGTGCAATTATTTTGAGCCACAAAATTGATAACATGTTAGATTCAACGAAATATATTTTACTTTTTGAGACAGTCATACTAAAATGACAGTTTAAACTTCCACTTTTCCACTTCCTTTCTAGACTTCTAGTGACTGAGAAACATTCCCAGAAATCATAAGTTAAAATTAACAGAACAAACAAACAAAAATAGTTGGAATTCTTTTTTAATACTAGACTCTTTTGCTACAAATTTGCTTTTAGCTTAGGCAAAAAAAGAAAGAAAGTTTTGATTCTTTCTGATCATGGTACAGCAATTGATTTTTATTTTATTTCACAAAACAAATCAACGCACCAAACAAGAATTATTCAAGTATTTTGTTAAGTAATGTCCTCTGTTGATGCCAATAGTATAAGTGAATGGATCGCTTCTGTGACCAAGATGTGTTACCAGCTGATAAAGTGTAATCATAGAAATTATGAAGAATAAACATCTTTCTTCCATGGGATGTTCTTACACTAGTCTCATGGGGTAGTGAGTCATCAACACCCCTTGAAGGCCTTCCTAGGTATGCTGAGCCTATATTCAGAATGTTTGACTGTGTAAGTCTGGAGTAGGACCTGAAGTTTGCAAGTCCAAGTTTACAGGCTTTGGTGATACTCTTGGACTAGGACCATACACTAAGAACTGTTCACTTTGAGAAAGAATACTGCATTTGGAATGGATGAATTTTCACTTTGGTTCTAATGGATTAAAAAAAAACCCTCACATTTTTGTGTATTGATGTTTTTATGTCTCACGCATAAATAATGCAACACATGCCTATTGGCTAAATGCAGAGCCATTATGAATAGCAAATAAGGTGATGGCGTTGAGAATATGCTTCCCAAGTTGTGACACTCTAGAAATGACAAAGTACCAGGGATGTCGTTTACATTAAATTCAGGGACACTGTTGTATTTACACACAGACAAGCTAGATGCCCAAACACTTTTACAGTCATAGGTAATAAATAGTAATAGTGTATGAAAATGCTTACCATATTTAAATATTCAATTACCTTCTATAAGGATATGGCTCAGGTTCTACATAAGGCTTCTCCCAGATCCTTTCCTACCAAACCTCCTGGCTTATCCTAAGTGACAGAGGGACTCACACTGCGGACAATTCACCAGGCATGCAGCTACTCTCATACCGTTAGCTCTTTGGATTCCAGAGAGTGTTAGGTACATAGCAATCTATGCCCAGTATTTTCCCCAGGTAGTTTCAGATTGGGAGTCACTTGGGTGAAATTTCCCTTTCTTCTTGGCCCATGGAACCTCCGTTGTTACTTGGTTCCATAAACTTTGCCTGATCCCTGGATAGAAAGAACTCTTGTAGAAATGAACTCCCTTTTGATATCAGAATTAGGTGCATTTCTAATGCAGTTTGAAGTGACATGGTTGGGCTACATAATTTTCTGCCAAATTGTTTTTAAAAATGCAAACATTCTACTCTTTCCCATCTTACAAGGTGGAAGGTAAAAAGGCGGAAGAAGCCAGAGACTGAGGAGGCAAAGCTTAAAGCTGTGAAGGCTAATGCCGGAGGCAAAGTTAAAATGGGGAACTTCCCCGTTTATCCCAAGAAAGGAAAATCCTCCCCACAGCCCAAATCCTGCCATCCACAGAGGAACTGACAGATATTCCCCATCTGATGCATGTCCCAGAAAGGCCAAAGATTCAGGGAAGTGACTAAATCCATAATGAAACAAAAAGAGTTTCTTAATTGTGTCATAAAACCTTTTGGAAGTAGCAAGAATGGTAGTATTAGACCATGAAATGCCTTGACGCTATCTTTGAGCGGTAGGCCTTGGAAGCTGTTCCTCCACAGCGAAGTTGTTAATGAGCATGTTCAAAAATTTTGAGCTAGCACAGCATCCTTACTGGCTGCCATAGAAGCAAGAGAGGGGTTCTCCTGAGACAAGTGAGCAATGGCTTCCTACATGGGACCAAGTACTGGAGATGAGCTTCTGTATATGGAGCACACCTAAAATTATCATTGCTCCCTCTACAAATTGCGGCATCATTAATGAATCTTGAGACACCTCACAGCTTACTTACTTTAAAAAGCCAAGAAAGCCCAGACCCCAAAAGACAGAATTTCCACAGAAAGACAAGTGCAAAGTTCCTGAGCAGCACAAGGTTGATCAGAAAGTTGTAGGTTCACAATTTTTACCAAAAATCAAAGCTATGACTCAGTACCAGGCTACACTTAATCCATCTCTGCCCGATCAAATAGGATTGTCACAAATTGATGTACTAAATTTGTTATCAAAAATCTAATGAAATAATTGATACACTTAAAAAGTAAACAAAGGAATAAAATGCAAGACTTCACTTGAAGAAGTGTTTTCATCCCTTCTCTTGCTTGTATGGTCCCCAGATCATAGTGCCAGCCCATTTCATAAGCATTTGTGTGGTTCCAACCAGAGTAGAGGCCTATGTCTTTTATAATGTCCTTACATTTTTAGTGTGTGGAATTTCTTCATCAAAAGGAGATACCTGTGTAAAATAGGTATTTGTTTTAACAGTGGTAGAGAAGCAGAAATGACTGTCATTGTAGACATGAAGTTTTTAAATCTCTGCTTCTATTGTTGCATGCTTTGTAAAGTTTAGCCCTCTTCTAAGGATTATTTGTGTATTGTTGTATATGATAGCACAACCTACAGGTAAGATTTTCACTCTCTGATATTTTTCTTTTTTCCCTCCCTTAGTTTAAAAGGGAAAAAAGGCTGCAAACTAGAGAAACAACTTATTACAGAAGTTATCTTCCTGTTCTAGTGCTGTCTGTGACAGATCAGCTTTCTGCTTCCTGTCTCTTCCCCTGCAGCTACAATCCTTCACAATGCAGTGTGTGCCCTTCCCACACGTGCCTGCTCTCCACAGTTCACCCCCATGCTCCTCCATCTTCTGTTTCTTTGCTAGCCTCCTTTCTGTAAGGCTTACCTTCATCTTCAAGCAGACCAGGCTTGTGTCGGGGCCATCTGTCCAGCTTCCGCATGTCTTCATTGTTACCTGCCTAGATTCTCACCTCCGACGTCACTGAGTCAGGCTGCCATCCCTGACAGGTGCATCCACTCCCCAGTCATCCCCTGCCACTCTCGATAATCGGTTCCCTAAAGCTCTGGGCTACTTGAGGCTGCTGTGTGTTTTATACTACCATTTCCTCAGGGGCCAATCATCAACCCATCCATTTTCCAGTCTTCAAATTTATTACCATCATTTATTAGATGATTACTCTCCTTAAAAAACCAAATGACCTAATTTACAACTGCATTTAAGTTCTGTGAAGTCGATCTATTTTTTTCTTTGTTAAAAATTTTGGTATTTAAGTATACATTCAAGACATTTTCATGATAAATATCCATGCTGTGCCTTGTGCCAGGCAGTTTTAAGAGTCATTCAAAAAAGTAGGGTCTGCAATATGGCTTTCTAGGACTTGGCTCTCACACCTCTCTATCTGTGTGACACTAATATATAGATCCGTGAAGATTAAATAAGACATCGCATTTCAAATGTTTCAGCCTGAAGCCTGACGTTTAGCAAGCACTCAGTAAGCATTAGCCAGCATTAGAACATTTTCCTGTGCCCTAATCGTGCTCTGGATTATAACGCCTGTAGAGCACACGTGGTCTTCTGCTCCATACACAAGAGTTGAACAGATCTGTGTCTCTGTGTCTTTTTAGTAGCATATACCAATCTGATTTTTAAATATTTCAAACTAACTTACAGATGAAAACTGGAGTAATGAGTGACTTTTAACTGAAGCCTTCAATACCTAAATAGTAAACTGCTGGAGATTATGTGTCAACCTCTAGGTAACAGGATGTCAGTCTAGCTAGCCAAATATGTAGATACGTAATACAGGGTAATGATAGTTGGGCATATAATAACGTCTTCATTTAGGAAGCATTTCCACAAACATCTCAAGTATTTTTACCTAGAGAACATAAGACTTTACATTGCTCAAGATAAAAAACAAGGAATAAAAGCAAGGGGACATTTCTATTAGTGACATCATGTTATTATGATAGACTACTCTTTTCAAGGAAGTCTGCTTAAATTATAAAGTAAGAAAATTTACTACAGCTCTTCATCATAAATAGTTATTTTTGAGTCATAATGTAGAAATTTATCTTTGATAATAGCAAGCTATAGACTTTGAATGATTGTAGAAAAGGGGAAGATAAGAGAGTAGGTGGCAATAGTCGTGAAAAGACAAAGGTAATTCCTAAGAGAGCAGACAATTAGGCCAAGATAGCATTCTCAGGACCTGATTCAGTTGGCCGACCTTTGTGTAACTCTGACCATGTAGGATATTTTGGTGAATTTCTCTGATCTGGGTTTCATGGCACATATTTGTGTGCTGTATAAAATCCAGCCGTCTCATTTAGGATCCCTTATCTCCGATTTAAAATGAGTTGCCAGCTCTGTTCATTTACTTGAAGTTTTCTGGATCTACTATAAACAGTTTTCTCGGATGTTATTTTTAGTCCAAAATTTCTCCCCACCTCCTTGTCCTTTATGCACAATATTTCCTTCCTGTTTTAGGGTAATTATCTAAATAAGGCACACAGTAGAGTCCTTAAAACCACTTTATTGCCCAAGTAGCCAGCAGAGGGAATCATTTATTAAATGGAGCTAATTTCGGTCACTGACAGGCACATGAAGTGCCTAAAGAAACAAGAGTTTCAGGCTCTTTGGGTTGGTTCCAGGAAGGTCATCTACTTTAAAAGCTGCATTTTATTAAGGATCTGTGATGGTTATTGGAACTTTTCCTGTTGTTTCACTCAGTAGTCTCCCGGGGACTATTTGGCACTAGGGTGCAAAATGAGATCAGCAATTAGGAAAAGACACCACTACAGACACTGTGAGAGTAAATCATTGAGTACCAGACTTAATAGCTCATAGGTACTAGGACAAAGTAGCAGCCTCAGGATGTTGGGGAGTCTGGCTTCTCACTATTTATTATGCCTGGGGTCTTAGCTCCAAATGTCATTGCCTTCAGAAGTGGTACTCAGGTGTTTGGCAAAAGGAAAGGTAACTGCAAACATCTCTTGATCTCAATAGAACTGATTTCCAAAGGTTTAGAAGTTTTCTCACTGGGAGGTTGAAAACATCCACAGTAGCGACATATCGTTAGTGGCTGTAGACCCACTTTGCACAAAGGATAGAGATACTGGTGTCATCCAAGACCAGAAGGTGTCTGAGTGGCTGACTATGTCTACTGGGTGTGGATAGACATCTTCTAGCTGGTCCATTTGAGGAATCCTTTGGTGGGTATGGGAAAAACTTGAAAGGCAGAATAAGCAAGTCTTTGCTTGGAACTCAAACCGTAATTTCTATTTCTAACATTTTTGGTCTAATTGCTCCTTTTATTACCATGTAACAATCAATTTTGTTTTAAATGGAAAGGAATAAGAGCAAATGGTAAGCATCGGTGGTGGTATATGACAATTCTTATGCAGACATTTAATATCTATTGAAAGAAGGAATATCTTCTTTCCCCATTGGGAAAATGAAATATTTGGACCAACTAATACAGTGGTTAAATCTGTTGTATTTAATTCACCAAAGTACCAATAGCTGTAAGTATTTAACAAATAATATAATAATATTAGTAATAGAATCTGCACTTCCTTTTTAATCTTCATGGCTACACTATGCAATAAGCTACATTGCTCTGATGCCTACTTTACAGATGAGGAAACCAAAGCGCGAAATTGGTAAGCGACTGCCAAATTTATGGAAGAGCTAGAACTAGTCGTCACTGGACTTCTGGCTTCCTACCTGATGGAATATACCATCTGTTTGTGATTATGTCAGAAAATGACCTTGAAAACAAGGGGAGACACTTTCTCTCTCTTGCTTTTTCCTAGTTTTCATTCTGTTCTTTAATGGCATTTTGTGTATAAAGAGCTTAATCTACCTTTAAGAACTTCGACCTTGTCCTGCAAAGACAGAAGGAGGTAAACCCCAATTCCTGTCTACTTTTTCTCTCAGAAGGTTTGTTTTTTTTTTTAAAGTAATAAAATGGAAAACCACGAGGAAAAAGAATGAGCATCTAGAAATAAACTCAAAAGGCCCAGGGAGGTGTACTTAACTTTTGTCTCATCTGTGTGGTGTTGTGAAGCCTGCCCATGGAAGGTTGATAAAATTCCCTTCTCAACAAAGAGATGAGATTTATATCCTACAGATAATTACTGTTGAGCCTCAGACCTTCAGTTTATACAAATTTGTTCTCTTTCTCTCTAGCTGTTAGTTATAGCTTCTCATATCTGTCCTGCTCCTACATCTCTGTATGAGAGCCTAGACAGGTTTGTAAGTTCGTAAAAACATTGAAAGGAAGTCATAATAATAATAATAATGAATGATGGGGCCCTAGGTACTTTTGTTGTTAAGGCAATGACAGTAGACAGAGAAGCCAACATCTCCATACCGGAGGTTCTCTCACTATGCCCTTCCCTGTCTCCCTAATGACAGTGATAATAATATTAGGAAGGAGAGGAAAAGCTTTGGACTCTGAGCAACTGGGATTATCTATAAAACCAGGTCACTTACCCAGTCCACTGCTGTGTAGATTGTGTTTTTGTGTGGGTTGAATGGGAGATAAAATGCACCTTCTGCTTCCTTCATCATCCGGACATGATGGCCTGTGGCAGTGTTCAGTGTGGCAAATGAAGCCAGAAAGATCACGATTAATTCCATCCACAGACACACATTGGGCACCTGCTGTGTGCCTGATGTTGTTGAAGGTGTTGGAGTTCTATCAGCCCTTACCAGTAAAAAGGCCATTTTCATGCAGCTCATCTTTGAACTGTACTCTTTGATAGAGTGCCCGTTGACCACATATGGGAATTCACGCTGACACCTACAGTAATTAAACTATGTATTTCAAATATTCAGTAGTCGTGCAGAGCTAGCCACACCGGACAACACAGCTATGGAGCATTTACTTCAGTGCAGAAAGTTTCTTTGAACAGCTTTATTAAGTTATTAAAGCCTATGTAAAATAAAGAATACATTATGAATTGATGTTCTGTTAATATAATTAAAGCTGTAAGAGGGCTAGGCTATGCTGAAAGAAATGAGATGTGTGATTCTGCAAAGGGTCATCAGACATGATTTGACCTTAAGTGACATTGCATGAAGTGATGAAGAGAGAAGGTGTGAAACCATCCTGGGGTAGCCCTGTTACAAGAGGGAAAGGTCAAGTTTAAGGCTAAGGCCCAGAGGGAGGGCCAAGCCTGGAGTACTTAAGGACCAGGGAAGCAATATGGTAGGGAACATTGGAGTAAAAGATGGTAGAAATGGTGAGAAGTAGTCATACTCTGATTTGTATCAAAGGTAACGCAGTCAGATCTGTTAACAGACCACATAGTTGCAGTGGGAGAGGCTGGAGGCAGAAATGGAAGAAATAATGATTCCACAGTTTGGGTCTGGACACCAGACAGGAAGCAGTTGCTGCTACTAGAACAAAGAGAGGTGTGAAGCAGGTCTAAGCTGATGGTCAAGTGTTTAGCTTTGTACATGTTAGATTTGAGATATTACCAAACCTTCCCAGTGGAGCTATTGGGAAGGCAATGGGATAAGTGGACTTTGGGCTCTAGACAGAAGGCAGAGCGTGGTTGGTCTTATTGTGCATGTCATATTTCAAGTCATAAGTGCAGGTGAGATCACCTAGAGCATAATACACATGTAGCTGGAGACCTGAACCTTGAGATTTGGGACATTTGCCATGAAGATGTCAGAGCCTTAAGAGGGAAGGAAGAGGTGAAGAGAGGCTAATTTTTACTAGCAGGGTTCTTTTCTACAATGCAACAAAGGTATGCAGTTCTAAGCGGAGTTCTATCAATTGTTGGTGTATTGAGTACATTAAAAACTGATCAATAAACTTAGTAAGGTAGAAGCCACCGCTGACCTCGAGTTACAAGCTTGATTAGCAGAGGGATTTGTGGAAGAGGAACTGTAGACTACAAAAATGGGCTGCTCTCTTTTCAAGGAAATTGGTTTGTAAGAGAGCTATGAGTAGAGGGAGGTGAACGGTCAAACGAATGCTTAAAAAAGAATGTTATTAAGATAACATATTTATGTGATGCTGGGAACGTCCTAGTCCAAAAGAAAATAAAATTGATGTTGCCATCAGCAAAGAATTGCTATAGAACTTTCCTTCAATTTGTGAAGGGAATGAATACTAGTGACTGAAAGGTTTGAACTTAGATAAGTGTGAATGTGTGTATAGTAACTACAGGAAAAGCAAAACAACTTGGTAGATGTTGGATGTACTGGCGGTAGATCGTGCCTCTGACTGACTTTTTCCTTAATGAAATTAGAACTGCAGTGATCACTGAAAATTAGAAGGAGAGCAAACTTTTGGAGGGTCGAAATCAGAAGACATGATATGTAATTATCCAGGCAAGTAGAAAAGTGTCGCTAGGAAAAATGTCTTGAGGCAGGATTAAGGGCCTGTATTGAGTTTCCTGGACATTGATCTAAACTACAATCCATCAGCATAAAGATTTAATTTTAACTAGTCACATTCAGCAAAGTTTAACTTGCCCAGGAGGCAGAGAGTTAAGGGTGGAGCTAAGGAAAGGAGTCAAGAAACTAGTTACCATAGTGATAAGATTTTTTAAATAGTTGAAAAGAAAATAAGAGGAATAAAAGAAATGCACTGTTGATAGATCAGTGGACTGCAGATCCCGGAACCGCTGCAGTTGTAGCAGTATGTATGGGGAATGGACAGAAGAGACAGATGCTAATACCATGAGGGATGGAAGCTAGGGCTTCCTGCTAAAGAAGGATTCTGTCTATTCTTTCAGAAAGGGATCGGGGCATGACCATGATAGTTTGTTGCTAAGTCCCGTTCTAAATATCAGCTTATGAAGGGAGTCACTTTAAGTTGTATTAGGTCCATGCATATTGCAACTCAAGGGGAGTCTTTTTTTTTTTTTTTTTGAGACAAGGTCTTACTCTGTAGCCAAGTCTTATGAAAGAAGAAATTTTTGATAAACACAACTCTTGATGATGATTAACTTAAAAATCAATAGGGCAGCACATTCTCCCCTTGCAATGGATAAATCTCTTTGACTTTGATTTCCTAATGAGGCCTAAAAGGTTTAAGTTTGTGTTTGATCTGAGGTTTATAATTCTACCCAATTGCCGAGGTCTTTGCTAAGACCTAGTAAATACAAGGCATTATTCAATTGTGCTTAACTAGTTTTTAAACAAATACGTTTTCTAACAGGAGAGGTGACTATGCTTCAGATATGGATCTTGTGCTTCTTTGCTGTACAACCATGAGGAAATTGTCAATGTACTCGGACAACCTAGGGAACCTCAAAAGGAAGAGATTTCACTAGCGCAAAATGGAAAAGTCAAGATGATACTTTTCCTAATGTGTTAGAAATTCTAAGTGCTATTTATGAACACAGGAGACATTTGAAGCAATGTATCCATTGCTGCCTAAATTTAAATTTGTTTTCCACTCAAATGTTATTTCCAAAGTAAGTGGGCAAACAGTACTTCCACTTTGTCTTGGAAAATAAATGTAGAAATATTTCTGCCTACTAATTTGAGGATTTATTGTCACCCGAATGATAAAAACGGAAGAATTGCTTTGTTTTAAGATCCAAGAAAAATAATGTACTTGTTCTCTATCCTTATACTGACTTTGATGAAATAGTCTATTGGGTTAGGCAAGATTCATTCACCGTTATCTTTAAAAGCGCAAGGTAGAAACTTATCTTCATTAAGTGCCATTGGATGTCTGGCACCACATAAGTAACCAGAGAATTCAGTAGAGTAGCGTGGGTCCCTGGGACGCCTCAAGTTCAAAGGGAACAGAGCCCTCCTGTTAGGTGTTGTATTTCACTAGTGTTGTCACAACTGCCCAGACCCCTTCCGTGTTTTCTTTCTGATTATTGAACAGGATCTTCATTGTCCCTCAAAAATAACACAAACCAAAGAAAAACCAGCGTCAGATCCAATCATTTACTTAATATGTCTTCACGTTAAAATTTTAAGTTTAAAAATCATTCTAGATGTACAAGTCCTTTTGTTAAGGATGGCAAACATAGGTCACTTGCCACCCCTAAGGACCTGTGGCTTGCTAGAGAAGCAGCAACATGGCCTCTGCCCAAGTTCTTTCAACTTGCAAGTTCTATTATTGAAGCCTTTACTATAAAAGACATCTATAGAGAAGTAATTAAGGTTGATAAATTAAGCTCTAATTTGACAGAAGAGGCAAATTTCTAGCTTGAGTATTAATAAAAAATAGTGTTTTGAACTATCTCTGTACACAGATTTAGCAGCATGTGTTTATTCAATCCAGAAAATACAGATGCTGATATGTTTCCTCTAGTTTGAAATCATGACCTGTATTTCTTGAATTTCTCAGAGCTCTTTTCACAAACATTTCCTGCTTAAACAATAAAATTAAATTGTAAAACAAAAATACAGGTTCAACAAAATCTGATCTCGTGGAATTTTTCAGAAATGGGTTTAGTGATATTTTTCTACATACCCAATTTCTGAAAATCTAAACACAGCTCTAAGACTTTGGAGAATCCGTGTGTTGCTCAAATTCTATTACTTTCCAAGGTTTTGTCTTATTTTCTTAGAATATAGCTAAAAGATAATTGAGAAACAGCACATGAACCCTAAAAACCTGTGTTTCTTTATTATATATTATTTAAGGCGTGCCACATGGGATTCTGTTACTTAACAGCGTGCTCTGCTACCTTTCTCTGTAAAATATCAAATAAGCAAACTGTAGATCACATTCACTTTGACCAAGTTGTACTAGAGGGGCTCTCATTCAACTGTTTGATGTTACAGCTTAAAAGGGTAACTATTCAATGAGCTTTAATTCCTAATGTTTTAAGAATTAGCCTCACTTTTTAATTTGCTACATGTGTCAAATGGGTATAATTAAGTTTTAAATGTGCTTATAAAACAAATGTCATGTTTTCCTTATCCAAAAGCCCTGTTCAATTTTGGATCTTTTAGTATTGCTCTCCCCTACTCCTCGCCTCCACCTCCCCCCACTTCTGCTCTATCACCCTGTTTCCAGAAGCAGTTCTGTGACATCAGGGTACCACAGGAGGGCCTAAGGCTTTCCAAAGACAATGGCTAGGTTTGTTCTTTCTTGAGACTTTCCTTTTTTCCTGTAAATTTTAAAAATATTTCTTATAAATTGATCTCTTTGGGAGCAAATAAGGATAATAACAATAACCTACACTCTCAATTAAGTGATAATTAGCAAAAGTTCATGCATTCCTTCAAATGAATCATTTTCTGTAGACATACACTTATTTATCAGTGAAACTGGTTGTTTATTAAATTATTTGTTGACTTACTTGGTTCATTTTAAAAGATGTTTTGAGTCTTCAACATATGGTAGGCATATTGTGTATCACGAGATACATGTATCAAAGTTTGACAATGTAGCTATAAAACCCTCATAATAACCTGTAGCAGCACAGATGAAGAAGCACGTGAGTTTACTTGGCTGAGGAGAAATATTCCTGATGAGGTAATTTGGGTACATGGATGAATGAATGGAACGGACAGCTAAAGGCCATTCACATAGCTGAATAAGGAGTTCTATAGGAACACTGTATTTTCAGGTGGGGAAATGAGCAAACACACGTGGGTAGTGTGTAGGGTATGTGAAGGAAGGTGATGAAGAGAACGTGCTCTTTCTGAGAGTGGCTCCTTTGACCAGAGAGCAAGGAGAGTTTCAGTAGGAAATACATTGAGGCAGCCTTCCATTCTATCTTTTCGTTGCAAACTCTCAGGTTGTGGGCCTCTATTTACAGACGTACACATGCATGTCAGCACGTAGCTACCTACTTCACTTATCCATTTATCTGTCTTTCCACCCATCCATCCATTATCAATCTACTTAGGTTGGAATTCATATTAATAGCATTTTAATTGGAAAAGAGAATCAGACACTTTCCTGGCAAAAAGGAAAAATGTGGGCATCGTTCCGCTTCTGGGTGTGACGTGCACTAGTATTGCCGATTTAATTGTATGGTTGACATTTTCCACAAATTGATTGAGCAGAAACTAAAGGTTCTGTGTTTTGAGAAAATACCATAAAATCTTTTGGACCCTATGTTTAAAAGTCTGTCTTAAAAACACTAACTCAAAATATCAGACATCGATTTCAGTTATCAAAGACGTTACATGGTTTTTCAAGTTCTGTTTAGCTCAACAGAAAAGGAAAAGGTGGTACCTACACACAATGGAGCATTATACAGCAGTTTAAAAAGAGCAGAATCCCGTCGTTTGCAACAACGCAAATGTAACTGAAGATTATTGTTTTGAGTGAAATGTGCCAGCACAGAAAGACAAATGCTGTGTGATACAGCTAACGTGTGGAATTTAAAAATGTCCATCTCCTAGAAGTCGAGAGTAGAACTGTGCTGATAGAGGGTGGGGAGGTAGGAAACAGGGAGCAGTTGATCAGTGAGTACTGACTTCCAAATAGGAAGGAGTTTAGGAGAATTATTTGCTGTACAGTAAGTTAACTAAAGGTAGCAATTCTGTACTGTGGTTTCATAAAACTCAATAAAATGTTTTAAATGTTTTCATTGTAAAGAATGATAAATGGCTGAGCTGAGAGGTATGTTTAACTTAATACAAATATTATGCATGCACTGACACATCACGTAGTACCTTAGTAATATGCACAATGTTGTTTTTATGCATCAGTTAAAAATGAACTAAAGGAAAAAGATTATGCTACCAAAAAAGAATGAAGATTGCTGAGTTAAGGAGGTTATTGCACAGGGAACGTTTCCAAAGTATGGCTTAGGTTTTGGAATCTCTGCTAAGCAAAACAGTTATTAATGAAAAGCCGTGTTTTAATCTTAGGATGTATTTGCTATGGTTTCACTGATTAAAACCATAACTTTTGGATGAGATAGATTTGCTTTTCCCTCCAAGTCAAAATGCTAATTGGATTTCCCATCAATGGAGGGCACTTCCCTTTTCATGTTTAGATTGAATTGAATGCTTATGTGATAAACAGCAGCCGGCGTGCCCACTCACCTGTTGCCCTTGTGTGGGCACCAGCACGCCTCTTTCTGACAGGTAGCTACCCTCCCCGTGTGTATGTGTGAGTTGTTTTTTTTCTTTTTCTTTATCTCCACTAAGATTCATAAACACGTACATGCGATTGATACCCACGTGATGGAGGATTGCCAAACACTCGTGGCAAATTAAATTACTTTTCTATTGATTACATGAATCACATTTGTGAAGTTTTGTAGGGTCTAGAAAAATATGAGTTTTAATAATTTAGCTTATCAATTATTAGGACTTTAATGATTCCTTCAGAAGACAAGGCGGTTACCTGACATTACAAAACAGCATGACTAAAATAAACTAATGGTATTTAAAACCATGATGTAAGCCTTGAATTATTCAATGTAGTTTGTCATTTAACATGTGATATGGATAAAGCAGATATAATCATATCAAATTTTAGTGAGTTGCATGTTCTTCATGACCTGTCATATATTAAAAAACAATATTATCTTGGGCATAAAATATTTTTAAAATATTTACCCATTTTTAGTATATATATGTATATATGTATGTATATATATATGTATATATATATATATATACATACATATATATGCACAATACACAGTGGTTAAATTGAGCTTGGGTGTTTTTGCACATTTATATCACATCACCATTGCAATCCTTTTAACACAAAATTTAAATCTGTTTTTCGAGATTTCAAAAATTTAGAATGCATGCTTTTGGAAACAAAGTCTTGTTTGAAATAGTTGATAGAACACATGTAACTCTATGAAAGAAAACAGAAAGTGTTTTCTCTGTATATGAATATTAAACAGGAAGTTCTCGTTGTCTAAAGCCAGTCAAAGAATGTACCCAGAAGACAAACAATTTCAGCAGCACAGTATTCCAGAGGTCTTTCTCTTTTTCAAAGGATTATAAATGCACATATAAATTTTTGTTTAGTTGTGATCATTTTAGCTTCAAGCTTACAGAAAACAGTTAAATTCTCCTAACACACACGCATGCACACGCACACACATGCCTGTACACTCACATGTAGCTCAGCACCTACGTATGCTATCATTATTTAGAGATTGAAGATAAGCATGCTTAAAATACGTATCACTAGGATTGGGAAAGCTCTCTCGGGCTGACACCATTAGACATGAAATGTACTTGATCCTGAGATGGTGTGAAAGTGAGGAGTTAGCCAACTGAAGAACAGATGGCCCCTAATCACCCCATGTGGCTAAACACACAAATGCCAACCTCAGAGACGCCTTACCTTTGCCCTGTCTGTCCCTGCTAGGCTGGTTCTGTTATCCTAAGGGTTATTGCCTTTCTGGCCCTCCCTGCAATCCGCTTTTGAAGTCCATGGCCAAGAAGGCAGTGTGAGAAGGCCATGATGAGACGTATTTGCTTAAAGATGCAGTCAGCAAGATCCCATGGACCCCTTGACAATCTAGCAGGGAACCACAGACTCTAGGCAGTATCTTCTAATCCCCTGAGGATTCAGTACTGCCCACCGTAAAAACATAATGGACTGTTTATCTGAGCAGCCAGGAGATAACATCTTGAAGTTACAATCTGGGTTGCCGACTGGTGAGATGCGGCCACAGATACGTGGAACAGGAATACCGCCTCAGTCATGGGAACGGCACCATGTGAACAGGCTAGTTTATCTATATTTCAGGATGCTCCTTTCTCATGCTAATGAGAGACACAACTTTCCCAACATTTTTCTGTTAAATAAATTAAATATACTTGGAAAGAAATGTATAAGCCCCACCCCTTGCCCTATTTGCATGCTTCATGCTACGTTTGAAGTTTGGGGCTATGTTAGGAAATATTCCCACTGGCACAATCAAGTGGATTTTTGTGGCACATTTTGACTTCTTTTCAAAGATTGCTTAAGTTCTATGACATTAATCATGATTGTCTAATAAAAAATAACTACAGAAATTCTCAACAATATGTTTTATTCCCAGGGCTCTAATACTGTAGCAGATCAGATGCTCTCTCTCTCTCTCTCTTTCTTTCTCTCTCTTTCTCTCTGCATATGTATGTGAAGTATGTGTGTGTGTGTATGTGTGAATAATATATTTTTTCCCATGACTCTTTGTCTGCTGGGACAGAATTAAAACATACCAAAGTTTTTTTTTTTCCTTTTCCAAAGGCCTGTTTTTTATCTGCATTACTAGCATCAGGAAAAAAAAAAGAAAGCAAATTTTGATATTTTAACTGGGTCTTCCAGAGCACATTATTTGGTATTTTACAATTGTTTGTTTGTAGTGAGCCTGATTGTTCTTTTCAGTCTGTTGGGAGATTCCAATATCTTTAAAGTATACCCACCTCCCACAGAATCTCTGTGATTATGGAGAGTGACCAAATTAACTATGCATTTACCAGGCTTCTCTTCATTGGCTAGAATGGTTATTTTAGCATATATAACTATGACCTCCTATGTTTTAACCATCTTGTTTTTTCTGGACCATTTCCTGAACACTCAATAGGATTATTTAAATAATGAGTTCTATTTATTTAATTAAGAAGCAGGTTCCACATAATAGGCCAGTATTTTTCATTTCATTATTTTACCTTTAATGTTGAGATTCAGATCTGGAATATATATATATAAATTAGATTCTACTATAGGTTCTGCTATGTTTAACAAGGAGCTTTCTTTTTCATATCTCCCAGGGGTGTGTCATATTATTTTATGCCAGATGCAATTTTACCATAAGCCTTGCCTGGTCTTAACCTACTTTATTTTCTACTTTCTCAATAACATTGTAAAGGAGTAGAGAAAAACTTGAATATAAAGTTGCCCTGCGATGGGTAGGAACAGTTTCAGTCACAGCTGCATCATGCAATGCAATAAAGTTGCTCTCGGGGGTGGCCGTCCCTAGAGGCTGCGACCTTTGGAGCTAAAGTCAGGAGAAATGTGCTGCACTCCCAACTGTGCTACTCCAAGATGGCCACGGTGTGGAAAGTCTGCTCTGGTGGGGAATGTGTGCTAATACTGCTTTCTTGTTCCATTGAAAACACGTTATTGGCTTTAAGAACTTGTTTAATCAAATCCTAGTGAAGGTCCTTCTCCCTGGGACTGTTTGGTAAAACATGAATTAGAGGAAAGCCCTCTAGTGTGGCCTTGGGAGTCGTCATGGGAAGATCCACTGAGGGCTGGGGGAAGGGGAGTCTCCAGGAGACTCTGCCCTTAGCCAGAAACAGGGAGAAAAATGAGCCTTTGGCAGGAGAACCTCACTGTGTTTGAAACAAAACTATGAAACGAAAGTATGTCAGTAAAAAAGATTTCCCCAAAGATTCGTTTGGAATAGAATTTTCAATATAATGAAGATAAAGCGCACTTTGAGAACCCGTCTCACAATATTTCATGTCTAATAGAATTGCCTGTGAGCAACCGAAACAATTGACAAGGGTGAGGGAAGAGAGGGAATGAACGACACCACTGAAAGCAATAAAAGAAAAGTGCTTACCTCAGGAAACATCTCAGGTGTCCTAGAATATAATGATTTTGCTACGTAATAGAGTTAGAAAATAAACAAAAGGCAAACATTTTTATGGTAGTATCTGAGGAATAGTAAATGTTGACGGAAAGGAATTCTACACTATTCTAAGAGAGACCTATCCCTTCCCTAACTATAAATGCAATTCCAGAACTCTCACCTTTGAGTGATTTTTTTTAAACAAGTGTAGTCATTGATGGTAATAGCGTTGATTTAGTTTTGGTGTTATGCCAGGAGTTGAACAAAACAAATTTGTGCAAACAAACTCCTGGCCATCTAGGAAAAGTCAGTCTGGTATAATAAAGCATGATACAAAGGTATTAGAGAAATGGCAATAAATATATTCAGACTTTTTTTTTGCACCGACTATTTACAAATGATTTGCATGTTTAGACCAGAGAATATGCATATTGATCAGAACAAGAGAAAGGGGACACTTTGAGAAGTGATGGGATTTCAACAAGATTATAAAAAGGGCAGTGGGACAAGAGGAATGCGCGTTTGGGTCCTGACTGAGCTTCGTGTTGCTGACATGACTTTAGGGGAATTGTTAATTTTTCAAAACCCCAGTCGCCTCATTTTTTGAAAAAGATACAATAACTTCACTTTTCTTAAAGTTTATGAAAAATCCTTGTGTGGAGCCTAAGCAATGCTATTGACCACAATGAGTTAATCGGTAGTGATCCTTTCAGGTCTTAGTCCATTTTCCTCTTCCTTTATTTTCTCATTTCGTGTTCTTTCTCTTGCCAATCTTTCCAATAAGCAGCCTGTCAGGGAAATTTGCTCTCTTCCCTCTCTGAGAATAGTCACAGAGGTTCTGTTTTTAACTTCTTTAATTTTTCTTTTTGGTCACTCTCTCCCTGGCTGCCGGTATTTGCCTATGGAAAAGGTGGGTTTTCATATCCTTTGAGGAAGTGTGAACCGTTTCTTCCTCCCCTTGTCAGCCAGCTCCTTACCCTTATGTCTTCCGCTATCTTTCTGCCAAACGTTTTCATTTGTCCTGGCTGCGTCTTCAACTAAGCCCTGCTGAGTGGAGCGTCGCGTTCACTCCTAAATTCTGCTCCTCCTTCCCCATCATTCACCATGAGCGGAGAGCGTGCTTCTTGGCTCACTCTGGCGGGGATCTTTGTAGCCAGTGCTCTGTTCCCTCTCTGTATTTTGTCAATCTGGAGTCACTTTCATGTTCCAAGTGGAATTGGAGCCAGATACCTCATATTCCGTTCACCTCCATGTGACCTTTACACAACTGGCAGAGGATCTCTGATCAGAGTAACGCTGCCTTCAATTGGGAGCCGAGATTCTGTGGACTGCAGTTACAATAGTCTTAATTGCAAGAGGCCCAATTCCTGTCTCTCCCCCAAATGCCGAGCAGTTCGAACAAGCACAAGCTTTAACATATCTTAAATACAAAACAAAACAAAACAAAAACTTCATTTTTCCAATTTCTTTTCAGTTGATAAAATTTATTTTCTATTATACTTTAGTGGAAAGTAGTAGGAATTTAGGAACTTACTAAAATAATCAAGTTTTCTCTGCTTTCCATAGCCGTGTAATGAAGGCAGAAAACACTTATGAAATACTCACTTTCACCGTCTTAACCTAATTAAAAAAATAATAAAGAGACAATGGAAAACTTCACAGTACAGCTATAATAGGATGGTGTTTTGCCATTGTGCTAACAAAGCATTAATAGCATAGAAGTCTTAGCCCAAATGGATGTTAAAAATCTATTTGAAAGAATAAGAAATATGTAGCAGGAATGCATTATCTCTAAGATCCTTGCATCTTTAAAATATTTAACTGGTTTGTTTATTATCTGAGCTTCCCACTTTTATTTACATACGTAATGGGGGAGCCCTCTAAACATAACCATCTTGTGTTAACTGTTCATGAGACTGCGGAAGTCTCCTCACTTCCCTTTTGTGTTCTGTTGCAATTGGTGGTCTTGCGTTAGGGTTCTTCCTGACCTGCAGGCACTTGGAAGATTAGCATGACATTTCTCTAAGTAGGTGAATGTATGTTAAGGCTGCCTTGTCCCTTGGAATCTAGATAAGTTGTATTCAGTGTTCATTTCTGTAGACTTTGGAAAGTTCATTTTGCTCCCTAATATGATACAATTGTGTAGAGTTAAATGGTGAAGAATGTGAGATGTTTATAGTTTTATGGATGTGTTAGCCCAGGGCACCTGCATCCTGTTAATGAATTCATGTGAAAGATCATAGCCATACTTCTTCATTAGTGTCACTCTTACCTGTGCCACACAGGCTGTCATATGAAATAAAAACCTTAATTTTTTTAACAAAGGAAAAAGACCCTTAAGTTTTTGTGTGTCTAAGAACCTTTATTTTTTGCAGGGAATTTGAACAGCTTTCCAGTTCCTGTATCAGCCATCTCTGCATTTCAAGCTACGATGTCTTGACATATTACTTTCTCTTCATACTCTTTCTTCCACATTTCTAGGCTCCTCTTTCTCAGTCCTCAGATGACAGTTATTGTAATGTGGAATAGCTTGCTCTCCTTGTTTGATCTCATTAGCTATAATGAGTTGAGATCTTAATTCTCAACTCCCAAATAGCTTATCCATGTATAAAGTTAGTTCCTTTGCAAGGAACATTTTAAGTTGCTAAGATCATATAATTTTATGCCATGGTACAAATGTATGAAGTGATGAAATACAGTTTGCAGAGGATGCTCTAGATCAAGTTTACTCATAACAGAGACAATGAGGGTAAAGTCGTAGAACATCACACGGAGTCATAGAGGAAGCCTAGTCCATCAGCATGTGCTCCTTCATGGCACTCCAAAATGTACAGTAATGATTTTTAAGACCTCATTTGTAAGCAATCATACAGTTAGATTTGATCAACCTGAACTGTCTTGTTTAAAATGCAGATTCCTCATCTTGATAGCCAGAGATGACAGTCTGATAGCTTTTATTTCAATATATATAACAAGCTTTGAGGACCACTGACATAGGAAGTGTGTCATATGGTTGTGGTTAAGTTCTTTATTTCTCAAAATTTTCAAGACCTAGTAAACTCTAAGTGACTCTGTAGGAACTCAGATGCTAGGCATAGGACAGTTCAGACACACCTGCAGAGAAAGGGACAGGCTAGGTTGGAAGGAAGATTGCTGCTTTCTCTTCACATCAGGAGTATCTTCATGGGAAAGGAAGAAGATGTATTCAGATGTCTGCAGGAGCTTGGGAACCTGAGGGAGGCAGCAGTAAAAAACAGGTGATCCTCAGGGTGGGGATCTAGCCTGTAATATATTTGTACTCCATTCAGAACTCAAAAAGGCCCATCTTCTAATGTTCCGTACTACGGTAGGTTAGTTATGATTGACAACTACTAATTGGATATTTCATAATAGCTAGTAGAGTGGATTCCAAGTGTTCTCAAAACAAAAAATGATTTATGTCTGAGGTGATAAATGTTTCAGGTACTCTCTTCTTATCATTGTGTGTTGTATACATGTGTTGAAATGACCTACTCTATCCCTTAGGTACATATAATTAGTATGCACTCAATAGAAAAAATATTTAGAAGTATTACATCACTTAGCTTCATTCCCAGTTGAGTATAACTACTAGTAGAAGCATTCATTGCAGATTTGGTGATGTTATGTTATTATACAAGCAAAATTTGATGAAAGGTATATTGTACTGCAACCCAAAAAGCAAATTGGAATCCAGTGATGATGTCATTGTGGCTGTTTTACAAAAGAGTCCTAATACCTTTTGAGGCATAGTTAGATAGTTCTCTGGACAAAGGTGCCACATGTATGGTGCATTCTTACGGTTTGTTTTACTCTTGGTAGAGTCGTGCATGTTGGTGGTAGTGACATGTTGGAAAGGTATTAAAGCATCTAGTCATTTTTATCATCATCTGTGTGTCAAAGAATCTTGAAGCTCAGGGCTGAAGACAACTTTCCTACTATGGATTCTCTCCAAATTTCTGCATCTGAGATATATCATGATATGTTTTGCCATCGACATATAATATGTATATATTGGGTATTTTATATAGTTCTTTCCCATATGATTATATTTTATTATATTGTATATATTTATTAGACTTATTTTATTATGCTGTCTCTCAACTTATAGAAGAAAAATCTTTACATGGATGCCATTTAAAAATCTTGCAAAGTATAGTGGATTTTATAAATCAGATCTATTTTTAAAAGAATTACTGATTTAGAAGTAGGTATTATATAGATGCTAAGAATCACACCAGTTATGGTGCCTAAACATAGTCAGAGCTTAATAATTTTTCAATGAATATGTAGATATGAAGTATAAAATTAAGTTTGACTCACTCGAATGGTCTCTTTGATATGAGAGACCCAGACCAAAACTCTTATGAAACTTAAAATGAAAAACAAAGTGAAACAGGGGGGTAGGGCAGGGGGAAGGGAGGGTGGGATGGATAGGGGGACAGACAAAAGGAGAGAGGGAAAGTCCTTGTCACCTTGAAAAGATGCATATGTGCACAAAATGTGCAACTCCATTGTAAACCTTAAATTTTGCACTTATACATTTCATTAAAATGGGAAAAATAAGTTTGTTAGATCCCTCATATCATAGTAGTTGAGTGATTTATCAGAACTTAGTTTCTAAGCTCAGTTCTCTTTTTTGTGAAAATGCACATAAAAACTGATTTTCCTGGATTTCTGTGAAAATTAAATAATAAACATGAGAAAGTCAAAAGTATCTCAAAAGTGAGCAAAGTACTATTATTATTACAAGTTTTTTTCTAATAGATAAGAAACATCTCAAAATGTGTTATGTTTCAAGTTAATGTTTTCTCTTTGTAGTTCTTATCCAGAGGTACTTTGCACTTTGTACTCCTCAAAGTACTTACCAGTGTCAGGAGAGTTTACACTTCATTCAACTACAGGTGCAACCAGCATCCAATGGGAAGAGGCCAGGATGCTGCTAAATATTCTTCAGTTCCCCATAGCAAAGCATGTTCTGCTCCAAAATGTCAATACTGAGGAAGTTGAAAATATTATTCAGCTTTAAATTTTTAAAAAATAAACGTGTACATGCCATAAATTACAAAGGTTCCAATAAAAATTAGTGTCTTCTTCCATCTTTTTCCATTGCCTGGAAGTTTCACTAGGGCAGATTGGTGTTGAGCCTAACTAGGTTTAAGATTATAATTTATGAAGAATGTGCTCATACTTCCTAAAAATCATGTTTTACTGGAGCTCAGATAATGTATGTAGTAGTTTTCTCTCCACAGTAGTAAAAATAATGTAAATCTTAAATATTATAAAACTGTCTAAACGGTGTTTTCTTTGCAAAAGCTACTATTCAGTTATAAGCATATGCAAAGGAACCTTTTCTAGGCTTAGATTTTTTCTGCTTCTCTTTTGGGCATGACAGTAATCTAGCATTCTTGAGGTCTAGACCAAAGATTGTGCCAATGTATAGAAATAATGAAATTTTTTCAGCATATGGATGGATAACTTCCATGGTCAGACTTTCTCCAGTTCTTATCCAAATCTCTTCCACATCCCTTCTGGAGAGAGAGATCTTAACTTCCTATGTCTAAAATCTGTTTGTATTCAAGACAGTCACTCATATCAGAATAATAGAATTTAAACCACTTGACATAGAAATGTTTTTCATTTGTCAGTGGAGGCTGTTGTCAAGGTAGAATGGGAGGAAGTTTGGC
Organism: Ctenodactylus gundi; assembly: GCA_004027205.1. Lineage (NCBI taxonomy): Eukaryota > Metazoa > Chordata > Mammalia > Rodentia > Ctenodactylidae > Ctenodactylus > Ctenodactylus gundi. The sequence goes on from PVKB01003807.1 coordinate 26,904, forward strand.
AGTCGGTCTGATGATTATATAATACTTAAGGGATTAGGCTACTTGACATCCCTGGTGCCTCCCTTCTAGACACTCACAGTCCAAAATTCTAAGCTAATGACATAGCAATAGACATTACACTCTCCCCTCCTTCAGAAAGATAATGTGTATAATTTTCTTCCTGTTTCATTTGGACCACATGTATCTGATCCTGAGCCAGAAAATAAGAGGAACCGTATACCAGTCTTCTTAATTATTATGGACCTCATATGTGTATGTAAGTTTTCACTAAAGCTATGAGAAATGGTCCCAGAAATGTAAGAAGGCAGCAGTTTTATTCTAGAAAAAAGTTAGAAATCCTAGGAGATGGTAATGTAAAAAGCAAATCGGTACGTTGACAAGCAGTATAGAGATTAAAAACAATCTATAATTAAAGAATAGTGTCAGAATGTAGGCACATAGAAAGAGTTCTGAGTATTATAATTCTCTCATGCCACCTTCCCAAAAGAGTGACAGACAAAAAATGAATTCTCCCTTGCATGTCTTACTTAACATATCCAAGATAAAAATAGAAAGATAAAGTAATATTCCCAGTAAATTGTAAATAAACTTGTTTGAGTGATTGAGGTACATACTTAGTAAATGTCTGATAAATGCGGATGCATATTTTAAAAGTTGCTCTTCTATAATCTTAGCTGCTTGGAAGGCTGAGGCAGGAGGATCACAAGTTCAATGCCAGCCACCCTGGACAACTTAGTGAACCGTGTCTCAAAATAAAAATTTACAAAGGGCTGGGGCTAGAATATGTAGCTCATTGGTAGAGTGCTTACCTAACACACATGGGCCTTAGGTTCAACAACCCCAGTACTAAAAAAAAAAAAAAGAAAAGAAAAGAAAAGAAAAGAAAAGAAAAAATGATCAATAATGAGAAGAGATGTGGCTAGTAGACCATCGTCAGTATTCTTACTCTACCATGTGGATACAGTTGACATAATGACGCAAACACACAAGTAGTAGCAGGTGTAGCAAAAAAATGAATGGGAAGTCATCAATTTGGGATATCTCGCACCATTTCAAATCTAACATGTAAATTATAAGCATATAAAATGTAATATTTGATGGTATCTGTGCTTCCACCTGCACACAAAATTCCTGACAACTTAGCAGTCACAAAAATTGAGTTCTCACAAGTTAGGGTGAGCCAGTCCCCACGCACGACTAGTGAGAATAGTCACTTCAATTTCCCATTTCTTTTGCTGTACGGATTTGGAATTCAACAGCCAGGATGACCAGGAGTTACTGTAGGTGTATTAAAGATCAGTATATTGCCTGGAAATGTTTTTAAATTTTTGACCATTAAAAATAGAGGAAAAAATTGTACTACAGAATCCTCACTATAAATCTGAAGTGAGATTAAATTAAGCATAGTGAAATTTGGAAAGGGTATCAACCTAGGATTATGTCATATGATCAAGCCTAGAAGTGATTATTGACAAAAATATAGAATGGGGAAGATAATTTTGGAGACTGAGAATTTATTTTATCCTGCTCATCTGTGCATTTAGGTCTAAAAGAGGTAATTGAATTATAAAAATGTCAATGTATCTTGTTCAAATAATTAGGTATAACATAGGCTAGCAACATTAACTCAATTTGTATGCATTTGTACATGCGTATGTAGGGGGTGGGTAGGTATTTTCAAATGCAGCATCTGTCAGATCAAATTTGAAATGCACAGTTTTTAGTAAAGATCCTTGAAATATTTGGTAAAGATCTTTTGTAATTAGAGCATGGAAACCAGAGAGACTTTTTGCCCCTTTGAGCTGCCTAGGAAATTTAAGGTACATTTTGTTTTTATGCCAAAAGAATGGGACGCTGTCAGCTAAACTGCATATTTCTATGGCTTTTATCAAAGAGATCCTATTTACTAAATTGGTCTGGATTTTCCTGTTTCTTTCTTGTCTGCAAAAACCGCAATAAACTCCATGTTAGCTGAATAAAATGAAAGTAGAATGCCTCATTTTGGAGGGGAAAAGAATAGATCAAGATTGAGCTTAAAGAGAAAAATATATTTAAAAAATTATGTGCCACAATAAGACTTTGAAAAGGAAACCTTGAAAATAATGAAGGAAGGACAATTTGTAAATCAGATGCCAGAAGATCTGTTTTATGATTATGTTGCAGTTTCGTTTCTTTATATCTTTCTGCCATTGTTAAAAAAAAAAAAAAAGCAACCAGAACTTCAAAGGGGCCCTGCATGTGTTCCGAATCAAGGCTTCAGAGCTGACGTCTGACAGCCCAGAAATTAAAAGGAAATAAAGGTTCTGTTTAAAATCCCATTTTTCAACAACAACAACAACAACAAAATCACTTTTTCTGTATTTTGCTCTTTCTCTCCTTTGCTGACTGTATTATTCTATCTCCTTGGATGTTTTCTTATTTAGCAGTTATGGGCCTGGAGTCCGTGATTCTCATGAATTTCACAGAGAATCTCTGACAGCTAGAGTGGATGTCAAAACTTCATGATCAGACTTTGTTACTTTTTCTGTACCTTACAACAAATCTTTCCTCAAATAAATAAATAAATAAATAAATAAATAGATAGATAGAGAAAATTAGAATAAAAGAAAGACAAAGAACCTCACTTGTTAAGCCATACCCACACACCTGCACTTGACTCACCTTGCATTTTCTTAGGATGACAGAAACAGGCATCTGAGAGAACACAGACAGACCCCAGGGATGGTTTCTGTTTAAAAGTCCCCTAGCGTGAATATGACATGTCAGTCACCAGCCAGAAACTTGGCAGCCATTTCTCAGAGCCTTGAAGGACAGTAACTGAAGTTTGACCTTGAGCGTTCTGTTTTGTGGGCGTAAAGACAAATCCTTGAGTGATTTGGATCATCGACGCATAGGGACTTCGGCATCATCTACATCATTTTCTTAGCTTTGCAAATAAGAAAGTGAGGACACTACATTATAGTGGCAATGTAGTTTGCTTAAGATAATAGAGCTGGGAACGTGAGGTCGAGTTTGGGTGGATTCTGTGATGTGACTAATCAGGAAGATGGAGAAGCTACTGGACTTCAGGGAGAAACATGTACCTAAATACTTGGGCTTGGGGGTGGCTTCCTACCTGCCTATCAGAGTCAGTATCCAGAAACTTACCCTGTCTTGCCTCTTCTAAATTAGATTAACCAATGACCAGAGAGTAGCCGGGACTAAAGGGCTTGCTGCCCTGTCTTTTACAGAGAATACCATGCTGCTCTGGGAATATCCTAAGTTTAGTGAGCTTGGATTCATTCTCTTTCTTCCACAATGCCATCTCACAGTCTGCACATCTGGCCTGCAGAGAATCTCAGAATGTTTATTTCCGGACCCTGAGAGCCTTTCCCGGGTGTGGGGTAGAGACCACATTTTGTTCATGTTAAGTTACATTCTGAGAGTATATCATGTCCAAGCGAAGACAATGCAATCCAGTTTCCACTTAGAAGTTCTGTGTGCATGTATCTTCAGGAAGATAGTAAAAGTTGAAATGCTTTCAGTGTCTGTGAATATGGAATCTTTATACATTCCCTGGGAGCAAGCAAAAGAGAGCCAGAATGCTGACGTCTCTGCTCCAGCCCTGTTGAATGTTTGTAGTCAGTCGTGAAGAAGAAATCAGATGCAAGCTTGGGCACTGTGCCACCTAATGGCCTTCTGGACATGCATGTGAGGGGCACCAGCATTATTCATTTACAGTAAATACACTGTGTTGGCTCCCTGAATAATATGCCAAGAATTGGGATGTTGAGCTTTTCCTTCAGGATCAAACAATTCAATTGAAATCACACATGTTAAAAAAGACAGTTTCTGGTTAGTTGTGTTGACAAGAGGTAGGGTCATCAGGCAAATTTCTGTGTGTAGTGGTAGAGGCAGCAGATCTGGTTCTTGGATGTTAAGTTGACCAGTCATGTCCAACCTGTAGGCTGCCCTTTTGAGTGAAGAGGGATTGTATACCATAGCAAGTGTATGCATAAGTACTAAAACTTTTTAAAGTTTATCATAAAATTTAAACAATTAAGAGCAAAAACTCAGCTACATGTTGGACATGCCTAGAGACAGAAATGAAAAGAAGAGGGAAGAAAGAGGGAATAATATACTGGTGACATTAGCTGCTCTCACTGTGTCCTCACATAGGGCCAAGTATGTGCAGTCTTGCATGTACACGCCATACCTCAGAGGGCATCTTAGTCCTGATTTACAGAAGGAAGAATGGAGACGTCAAAGAAATGAATGCGTCTAAGATGACTCTCATGACATTGAGAGAGAAACTCCAGGATCTCCACTCTTCTAACAAATTCTCCTTAATGATTTACTGGATCCTATTTGTCAGTATCTTATTGAGAATTTTTAATGTTTTTCTGAGTGGCCTATTCAGGCAGGTTGATTGCACACTAATAATGTCGGGGCCTTAGCTACCAAACCAAGAAGTTTCGTCTTACTACTCAGTGAGTAGTTTGAGCAAACTCTTCATTATCATTGACAAATGTTTAGGTGAATCTTAGGAAGGTAGATAACAGATCATCTTGAGACATGCTTGATTAGAATGTAGTAGTTGTGGTAAACTGAACTGGCAATTTGAGATTGAAGGTGAGAACTAGAAAAAAGAGTAAGGGAAATGGAGAGCTCAGATTCTGACTAAGTGATAACGCATGCAAATGTAAGAGTGAAAACATTCGTTGATGGGCAGGGATTTCTGAGGGAGGGTGGAGTGTAGAGAACAGATCTTGGAGTCTTCAGATTGCTGAGACACAGGAACCAGTCTGGAAGAGGAGGAATGGAAGGGGAGAATTCTAAAAATGGATGTCAGAAGGCTTTTTGAGAAGGATATTTCATGAAACAAGGGATATAAAATATTAAAAACCAGTATCATTTAAGTGTTCTATAGATTGATATATTTGAGATATTTATATAATTTTTGTAGTTGTTTTACACTTACGTTAAGAATAGACATAAGAATTCTGGATTTTTTCGAGGTCATCATTGAAAGTTGGTAAACAACTAGGCTCTTATATTTTCCCGTGTTTATTACTGCCTCTTCTCCACTAAAAGACTAATCTATTTTTGAGGAATAACCTCACACAGAGCCCTCCACTATTTTAACTAGAAACAAACCTCTGTACATTCAGTTATTTGATCGAATCAGCAAAGTGAAATCATGAGGTATCTCTTCATTTTCTTGCATATTCAATGATGATAGTTAAAAATAACAAAAATTTTCTTATTAGCAAACCTTTTTTTCAATCTCAGGGGCCTAAAAAGTTGTTTTCTTTTTTAAGATTAACCATTCACAGTTTAATTAACATGTAAATATGCTACAACTAAGTCTTCATCAGATACAAAAACATAAAAAGAAAACAGCCTTCAGTTTTTACCTACTTTTAAAATAACTTTTAAGTTAAATATTTGTTTGTAGTTTTAGAAACATAGAATATAAATGAACCAAACAAGGAAATAAAGTTGTTTTCTATTGAGAATCTTGTCCTCTCAATTTTATTTTTCTGATTGGTTCAATGTAACCCAAATTCTTTTTGTTTGATCTGTCTTAGATCCTCTATTCAAATCAAGATTTTTCCTTTTTCAATAGCAGGTAATAGAGACCAAACAACAAAAGATACTTGCCAATAAATATTTGAATTAAAGAAGTTATGATTAATGTAAAGGCCTAAATAAAAAAAAGGGCTCATGTACTTAGAGCAAAGCTTATCTTTGGAAAGTCAGAAGGCCACTTACGTGTACTTATTTGCAAGATATTGTCGTCATAAGCTAAATGAACAGCTCATAGGTTAAGTGTTTGCCTTGCAAGCTCAAGACCCTGGGTTCAATTCCCCAGCAACACATAAACTGGCTGTGGTGGTGCATGCCTGTAATCCCAGCAGCTGCAAGGCTGAGGCAGGAGGATTGGAACTTGTCCAAGGCTAGCCTGAGCTCTATAACAAGATCAGGACCAGGCTGGACTACAGAGGAAGTGAGACCCTGTCTCAAAAAAAAAGAGAAGATATTGTCATCATAAGGAGATTATTTATTTACCTTTATGAAAGTTTAAGACTGTGTTTTATGAGAGCCAAGATACAGTTCCATTGGAGAAAACTTCCTTATAGAACTAAAGGTCTTACATAATGTGGCGATCATCAACACATGACTATGCAAATCTGACAATGGTAATTTTGTATGAGTTACAAGTTTTAACATTTATATATTGAGATGAAGATTTTAAAGCTCTCTGATAAGGAGAACTCATTGGCATAACTTCTTCATCAGGATCCTTCTTGAAAACAGATTCCATGAAGACAATCTTTGAAGGAGACTCTGGGTGTAGGTAGGGCAGGGGAGGGGCAAGAGGAGGACTGGTTGAAACGCTCCCTCGTGACGAATTTGCAGAAGCATGCACCTGAAGTAAGAGAGCATCTCATGAACTTAATTGTAGTGCCTGCTTATCTTAATAAAAAAAAAAACTGATTTGTGGGGTTCTTTGAATTTACGGTAGGCTTAAATTATTGACAAATTAGTGTAAATTGATATATATTTATCAAAGATATCAAAAGTTCCGTCCAAAAGGTAAATGCCAAAGGGACCATCAAGATTTCATAGTCAGATCCTTGCACCTCAGTGTAGGTGGAGGGGTGTCAGGGGAAAAACTCAAACCTTTGTAGAAGGGAGTCCTTTAAATGCAGTCTGAGCATAGAAGTGGAGATTCGGATCCAGACTTTGTATGGGATGAGGCTCAGAGTTAAGCATCTTAACAAACCTTCCTGTGATTCTGATCAGCCAAAAGTTAAGCTTTCTTTAGGAAATGCTCATTTAGTTTAACATCTCTGTCATTGACTCTTAGAGAAACAGAAGCCTAGAAAAGAGAATGGGCAGGTCAGAGGTCTTGAACTAGAATTTGGTATGATGAATATTCTTTGCAATTGTGGGTTAATATTATTGGAATCCAGAAGCAGTGGTGCTACCTTGGTTCTGTTACTAGCACTTCCCGAAGGCTAAGTGGTTAATCTTTTCTAGAAGCTTGTAATGTTTAGGAAATAAGTATTGGCAAATGCCTTGGTTTAATGTCAGCAGCCAGTGAAGAACGTCTGCAATAATTCCTCTTTGATGAATTTGTCTGGGTTTGAAAATTAGGAGGATGAGTTACACAACTTTTTTGAGATGTAACAGTTATGATAAAAGTCATATTCCTTCATAGTCACTTTGAATTTCTTTTTTCATGTATGATTAATTGCGCAATTTGAAACAGCCAGTTTTTATTTTTTTTTGAAGATCATACTTGGAATTAGAGTAAGAAAAATGTTAATGCCACACCTTAATGAAACTCCTGCATTTTCCAGTTTTTAGATCTATCAGTTAGTATCCAGATCATGAAATTTTAACTATTTTGGGAAAATCTTAACCGGCAGTCTAAGGGAAGAGCAGTCATCAGACAGCTGCACACCCGAATGCATCTAGCTTGATTTCCAGCATTGAGCATCTGGAAGCATCTTTGGTCAGAAAGTTGGTTGCCTAATCTCATTATAGAGTCTTGTTGAAAGATGTCCACAACTTCCTTGTTCTAATGATTCTAGAACAGCCAGTAGACTATACTTCTTCACCTACTCTGGTACATATCCAGCTAGTCCCAAAAGACCATGCAACATCTCATGTTTTTTTAACCTGCTCATCCTGAATTTAGACTGCTTACTCACTCTATCAAAATTAATTCTAAAGTTCTGCCATTGGTCAGATCCATTAAGTGTCTTGAGGTGTGGGACCTAAAATACCACCACCCATCCCGAAACACTGTGTTTTTATCATCATGAAGATTTTAGAGTAATTTATGTAATAAAAGCTGATACTTGGATTCCGTTCACAAAGAAACTATACCTTTCATTCCAAGACCTCTACAGTATGCTTTTTCACTTGGGAAAACAGAAAAAACATGCAATATTAGATAAAAAGCATGGTGTAATGTTCTTCCACCAAGACTAATAGTTACATTGAAATGCTTGATGTGAATTCAGGACAAGCCTGGGCAACAGAGCGAGAACCTGTCTTTAAAAAAAAAAAAGTCTGATGATACATGAGGGATTTTTAATTTTCATCTATCTTTATTTTAATCCAATTTTTTTTTTGAAAAACTGACAACTGGAAATAGCTTAAAACAGAATAAAAACACATTCAGAATTAATACCGACATCAAAATGAAGCCTCTATTTTGTCATGTTGGCAGATTGGATCACAGAATTTGTAATGATTGTGTAGGACTTTGGCTATGTTTGCGTGGCAGATTTTCCGCCATGATCTTGGAGACTTGGCTGATGTTTCCGGAACTGCCCTATTGGGCATATTAGATTCTCATGAGGTTCGCTAAGTGCTTTGCTTTCTTTTGCAAATGTTCTTTAGGTATTTCAATTAAATGGTGATTTATTTTAAAAATCAGCAAAAACAAATGGGTAATAGAAGACTATGTAATACAGAATTCTTAATCTTTAACAAATATATCTAGAGTCATTTCATATTTATTTAACATACAATTGCTGTCTAATTTAATCTAAATTAAATGGCTGCTTGAAATCCATAATTTAGATGGTTCTTGAACCTCTTTTATGGCAGGAAAAATAAGAAATCATCAGTTTTGCCCAGAGGGGAGATGCTTATCTTTTAAAATCGGGTATTTGTGTCTTGAAATTAAAAACCTAGGTCATTTGGGAAATGTAATTCCAAAGAATGTTTTTGGCAATGAGGCATATGTCCCCATTTTCTTTAGAAAGAATGATTTGGTTTCCTACCAATCAACAAACTGTTACTGTTCTTCTGATACTTACCCAGCATTTTGAAGATGAATTGTCGGGCATTTATGAAAAACATACACAATAAGCTCCAATAGGATATTTTTTGGTCATTTGTTTATTTTTAAGAAAAACATCAAATAACTTTTGTTACATGGTTCATATACTGTGCTAGTCAAAGATACCAATTTTTAAAAAATTTATGAGAAAATCTTTATGAAGTAGCCAAAAGTAATTTTACAAAGTAACCAAAAAGGTGAGTAGAAAAAAGAGTGGATAAGCCTTTTGTCAAAAGCAAATACAAATTCTGCTGTTCTTGCCTGAGGTGAATATGAGGAGCGATGCTGTGAATTAATGCAATGCCGAAGTTCTCATGCAAGCCCCGAGCCGAGTGTACTGGTGGAACACATCTGCAGTCCCAGCTGTCCCTAGTGAAGCATCTGTAATCCCGCTACTTTCAGCAGTGTAGGAGCACCCTGAGAGGGAAGGGGAGAAAAGAAAGGTTGGATCGAAGGATTCGTTTGAAAATAGATTTTGGCTGGGAAGTAAAGGGTGGTCTATTTTCTTTTCAAACTAAATTTTTTTTCTAAAAAATTCAATTTTATTAACTTAAAATTTGAGAAAGAAGAACGAGTTAGTCATTAGCATTGAGGATTACCATTCATGTAAAATTGGCTCACTCTGACTGGATCACTGGCACAGGATTCATTGAACTGTGTATGATGGGCTCTGTGGCTGAAGCACTAATGCATTAAACTGTCATAGTTTAGTTATTATTAAACTGTCATTTGGATTTGATATCATTTGATTCGATACGCCAGTGGTTTGGAGAACAGACCCCAGAGTCAGCCAAACCAATTTTCTTTTTGTCTAGAATTTTTATTTATACAACTGATTGACTTGGGGCTTTTTTTTTTTTTCCTCACTGCAGGTTTTTTTTTTTTTTTTGTAATGATTAGCACACATTAACTCAAAGTAATGGGCGGTTTATGAAATTTTCATACATGCATATAATGCACTGGGATTTTATCTACCTTCCCAATTTCTCTCTCTTACCACACCCCACCAGCATCTTTTTTCGTTTTGGATTCTTATTTTTCATTTTCCCCATTTTATTAATATGTATATATGCACTACAGTGTTTACATTTAAGTTGAGTATTTTGTGCATATACATGTTGTGTCAGAGTTACAAACCTTTCCCCTCTCTCTTTTTGACCCTTCCATTCCCTGCCCTTCCCCCATCTCCCACTCTTCCATTTACTCCTATGAAATGACTGTATTCTGGGCTTCTCATTTTAGAGAAAACATTCGCTATTTAATCTTTTCTATCTGACTCACTTCACTGAGCATGATGATCTCAAGTTGCATCCATTTACCTACAAAAGCCTCAAAACTATATGTCTTTGTAGACAAGTAGTACTCCATTGTGTATATAAATCACAATTTTTGTATCCATTGGTCTGTTGATGGATATTATTTTGGTGTTTTCTACAGTTTAGCTGTTGTTAATTGTGTTGCAGCAAACTTAAGCATATAGGTATCTATAGATTCCCAGAAGAGGTATTGTTGGATCAAAGGGGGTATTTATTTTTAATCCCTTGAGGAGTTTCTATACTGCCCTCCATAGTGGATGTACAAATTTGCAATCTCATCAGCAGTGTAAGAGAGTTCCTTTTTCTCTACAGCCTCACCAGCATAGGTTGATGTTCAAGTTCTTGATATTCACTGTTCTTTCAGGGGTTAGATGATATCTTAGTGATGTTTAGAAAATGGAAAGACATCCTCTGTTCTTGGATAGACAAGATTAATATAGTCAAATGACTGTACTGCCCAAAATGATATGCAGATTTAATGTAATCCCTATCAAAATACCAACAGCTTGGGTTTTTTTACAGAAATTAAAACAATATTTCTTAAATTCATATGGAACCAAAGGAGTCTTAGAATAGCCAAAGCAACCCTGAATATATGACAAAGGCGGGTGGCATGACAATTCCAAACATCAGGTTATATTACAAAGCAACAGGTGTACAAAACTATATGGTACTGGCACAAAAACAGACAGGTCGACCAATGGAACAGAATTGAGAACGCCGAGACAAACTCAAGTACCCTCAGCTACCTGATAAAAGGACCAAAAGCATCCACTGGAAAAAGGATAGCTTCTCCAATAAATGGTGCCGAGAAAATTGGTTATCTACAGCAGAAGAATGAATCTAGACACACACCGGTCACTGTGCACCAACGTTAAATCAAAGTGGATTAAAGACTCAGATATCAGAAACAAAGAAACAACCTTGTGGAAGACCAATTAGGCAAAAATCTAAAGGACCTAGGTCTAGGCAAGGACTTTCTCAGTAAGATTCCAGTGCAACAGAAATAGCTCCCAAAGCCAGTCAATGGGGTTATTTCACATTAGAAAGTTTCTACATGACAAAGGCAACTATCAACAGAGTGAAGCCAGAGCCAACAGAATGAGGAAAAAATTCACCACTTGTACCTGAGATCGTAAGCTAATAACTAGATACACAGGGAACTGAAGAAAAACAGGCCTCTCAAATTCAAAGACCTGATTAAAAAACGGACAACAGGAGTGAATAGACATTTCTCAGATGAAGAATTTCTAATACCCAGTAAATATATGAAAAGATGTTCAACATCTTTTTTTTAAAGTTCTTGATACTAGCCATTCTGTCTGGAATGAGATGGAATCTCAATGTAGTTTTTATTTGCGTTTTCTTGATGGCAGAGGATGTTGAGTATTTTTAATACAGTTGTTAGCCATTTGTACTTGTGTGTGGAAGTATCAGACCTCTTCCCCACAGAGAAATGACTACTGGTCATTTTCTCTTTTGTTCTTGTATTAACTAATGTTGTTGAATTGAATTCTTTGTATATCCTGGATATTATTTCTCTGTCAGATGTGTAGCTGGCAAAGATTTTCTCTCATTCTGTAGGCCATTTACTCTGTTGACTATTTCTTTTGCTGTGCAGAAGCTCCTTAATTTGGTGCAGTCTACTTTTATCAATTTTTATATTATTTTCTGAGCTACTGGAACCCTATTCAGGGAATCATTTTCTATACTACCACTATCTGTCTTAAAGTGTTTCCCCTATGGTTTCTTGTAGTAGTTTCAAAGTTCTTGGCTTTATTTTGATGTATTTTGAGTTGACTTTTTTTTTTTTTTTGTACCAGGTAAGAGGGAAGGATTTAGTTTCTGTCTTCCACGAGGAAATGTCGAGTTTTCCCAGAACTATCTGTTGAAGAGGCTGTCTTTTCTCCAGTGTATGTTTTTGGTTTCTTTTAGTAGAATCAGATAATTGTAGGTCTGTGAGTGTATTCTCCAGACTTCTATTCGGTACCATGAATTTATGTGTCTATTTTTTATGCCAAAATAATGTTATTTTTGCTACAGTGACTCTATGGTGTATTTGGAAGTCAGATACTACAATGCCTCTGGCAGTTTATTTTTAAATCTTTATTATTGATTCATTTAGTCAAAAATTTACCCAAAATTATTATTAGGGATCTTGTGTTCCATGTGAATTTCAGTTTTGTTTTTCCTATCACTTTGAAGAATGTCATTGCCAACCCACCTTCTTATCACAGCTTTGCTACTGATTGGCCAAGACGTTTGGGTACATAAATGTTCTTACTCTTTATTCTCCTAACAGGCAGTTGTGAGTTGGTTTCAAACATTCAAGTGTGATACCTGGTTTTGTTAGCTGTCACGAATGCAAGTAGATTAAGGCTCACTTTTCCTTGACTAAATAGTTTATCTTAATTGGCCAACATAGTTCCTTGGGCCACATGTAATTTCTCAACAAATATCTCTTAAATGGATGGATCTCTTCAATGATATTGAAGTCCTGTTGTTTTGGTTTCATTTTGTGTATCAGTCAGTGTAAGTCAACGAATTTCTTATAATTGTGAATTTATATAAGAAACAATCTGAGACATTTTTCTTCAGTATATTATATTCCTTCCAACTTCGGCTTCTGAGATGCTCTTTGTCTGTCATCCACCATCCTCAATTCTTGAAAAGGTTCTCCACTCACAGTCCCACAGTATTTTGAACAAAAATTCTTACATGAAAAAAATGACAATGTTTTTCATACATTTTTTTTTTCTCTAAAAAGTGTTGTCTAGTAGAATTATGGGCCCAGAATCAAAAATTGAGTATCTTGGTGATGCCAGAGACAGAGACTATGAACCCCACCTTTGATGTTTTACTTTGCATAGACTCCTCCCCCCCCCACGCCCCCCCCGCATCTCTAAAATGAAGAGAAGGTAAATTCTTCTTGTACACATTTTGGATCATTAAGTAAGTTCTAAAGTGTTTTGCATAGAGCCTGTGGAGAAATCCATATAAACTTCAGTTATTACTGCACAGTCACCCAGTTCTATAAATCCTGCTTCAGCTTTCTGAACTGTTTGTTCTTCAGTAATCTAATTACCATTTATGGAGATTGCCTGGCATTATACTAGGTATACTGTACCGGATATACAATCAGGTAAGATATGGTGCCTGCATTCTAGTAGAGTTGTCTGAGAAATTAAAAATTACAGAGGAAAAATGGGGGTGAAGGGGCACCTGAAATACATGTGCATAACACCAGGGCCTCAGGATATTGGTTATTCTGAATTTGAAGTATGAGGAGGGTTTATCAAATCGTTGCATCCAATGTAAGAAAAATGTGTGTATGAGAATATGATAGAATTGAGACTTAGATCTTTCATTCTAGTATGTCAAAGACAGACAGATATCTGGTGCCCTGAGTTCACTGCCGTATGCTAATAAATGTAATGTTTCCTGTCAGCACACTTGCTCTTCTTCATATCCAGTCTTTTCTTACTGTTCACATCCTCCTAGCCCTGTGAAACCTTTTTGAAGCCAAGTCACTTCAGTCAGAAAATATTTGGATTGTCCAACTTGCTGCTGACCAATGATGTCTTTTTGACAAAGCCCTTGGTTTCTTAGGAAAGTCCACAGCTTTATAAGTGTCTTCTACTTGAGAAAAGGTCTCCTACATGCACTTATGCTCATCAGAAATGTCATTCCTATGTTCTTTTTTTAAACAAAATGATTCATAGCTTTTGATTTTGGCTTAGGGTCATGGAGAAAAAAAGAATCCACTCTATTGGTAGTACCTCATCACAAGGGAAGACTCATCACGAATTTATATTCTTTCTTCCAGCAACCCATTTCCCCTGTTCAATGGATCATTTGTTCATTATACCTTGGCGTACAGACTTGGCCTTTGCTGGAGCATAGTGATAGTAGATGAACCCTTTGGATGCATAGTGACGTGTGTGGGTTACTTGATTTTATTTCAAGTAAAAAGTAGACATTATATGTGTGCACTTATTTCTTTTAATTTTTTGAAATCTTCTCACATATTTTTAAGTGATAGTATATTCAATAGTTAAGACTTAAACTCTCAAGTCAGAAAAACTAAAATGAGTCCTGACCCTAGTGCTTTCTGTTTGAATGGGTAGGACAGTTAGCCAACTTCCCTGACACTTCGTTTGCTCTCTATAGAAGGTTGGACATGGCATAGGCATGAGAATTTAATGAAAGAAAAGCCTCTACATAGGTCAGGACTTGACACTGGCTAAACTTTTTATAATCACTCTTTGCTGTAGTTACCCTTATTATTTTAACTTCTTCTATTTTCTTAATTTATCTTGTAAGCTGTAGTGATAATTTTCTCTTAGGCCATTAGTGTATTGAGGAACATGTGAAAATTTAACAGCTCCCAAAACTGCCCAATTATTACCTTAGGGTTCTTCTGTAGGTCACAGGTCTGTACAGACTTAACTGGTTGTAAGAATGGCGAGACTGTAGCAGATGCTTGACTGGGCTAGATCTTTAACCTGCAGGCTCTCAGGGGGGAAAATTCCTCTTTTTGATCTCATTCATATTGCTGGACCAGTCAGTCCCTTACAGTGTAGATCTGAGGTCCCCATTTCCTAGCTGGCGAGAATCCACCCACATTCTTTTCATTTGGTCTCCTCAGTTTTCAAACCATCAGTGATGCATCAAGTGTGTCTTATTCTTTAAATCTCTCTGACTTCCTCTTCTAAGACCAGCTGCAGAAACTTTGCTTTTAAAAGGTTCATGTGATTACATTACTTCCCTCCCTGCCCCTAGCACTGCCCCAAATCTCTCTTTTGATTGACTCAAAGTTAACTGAGAAGTATTATCGTCATTCATGGGAGCGATAACTTAGAGTATTCACAAGTGGTGTGCACATTCTAGACAAAGAAGATAATGCGAAGGTAAGGGTCAAAAAAGGCCATTCGGAGACACCTGCACGCCATGGTGTCTGATAGAAATGGAATAGAGTAGACTTAAATAAGGTTTTTCTAAATCCAGAAATTCTTCTGATAATCACATCCTGAACATTCACACAGACCATGCTGTCTGGTAGATTTCAACGCACTAAGCAACTTTTAGCACTTTGTTTTTTATGAGATGAAGATGAAAGACTAGCATTGTCTGGCAACACAGCCTTCTGTTTACCAAGCCTAGTTTTTCCTTTTCCAGTTTGCGCTCTTTGCAACTGATATTGGCATCATAGAGCTAGACTTGTGAAGAGAAAAGCGAGTAAGTGTAAACATGATACCACCCAGATAATATTGCCTCTTTATCTAGCAGAGTTTGGAAACAATGAATAGGACCAGAGGTGTGAAATGAGACAGTGGTAGACAGTGATACTACCTATGTGCTTTACGTTAGATGAATGCACTGTACGTATTTTTTGCAGGTGACCTAACCAATGTTACCATTCCTCTGTCTGAAATGGGAAACTCAGGCTGAAGCTTACAGATGTTTACCACCACAAATATTTAAATGACTGTCTGCCATTACTTTCTGAGTCTTTCTAAGCAGGTTTATATCCTCCGTCTCTTTGGCATGATTCGACTTTGTTTACATTCACAGTTATGTTCCTCTAGGTGAAGTAATATTTATCTGTTTACATCTCTCTTATAGTTTTTTTGGAAGCCAGAACCAGCGCTGGTTCCTACTTACATTTCCTAGCTATTATTAGAGGTGTGCTCAGGCAGTACTGGTTGCACTCGAGCAGTTCAGACTACTGTAATGGGATCATCATTGCTTAGCCTGGATCTGATCTCTTCTGATTCCATCCCACTTGGCCAATTAGACATGCACATTGATGAGAGAATAGATCCCATGTGTTTGATGCATTATTGAAAGCAGCAGTAAACCCAGAGATTGGTAAATGAGGTTGCAGTTGGGGTTTGGCACAAACCAATTTTGTTGAAAGGCAGCAAGGAAGAGTCCTATGTTGTCCAAAAAAAATTTTCTAGGGATTTTTTTTCCTCACCAGTTACACTTGCATATTTTAAGGGAAATTTAATTCATATGCTTCTCATTTGTTTACACTTAATACACCAAAGTAGTGATTTGTAAAATCCATTTGGTGTTTAGGAACCTTTTCTAAAGCAGTTCCTTTTGAAAATAAAGCCAGTAGCTCCCTTTAAAAATAAAGTCAATGTTAATATCTATAAGTTGGAAGCAAGGATCAGTAGGAAACGCACTCCAGAGAAATTTAGGTCCTAATTCCATCTATGTTGTCAGCTTTGCCTTAATAATTTGACTTTCTGGCTCTTAATGTTCTCATCCTTAAAGGAAAGAATTGGAACACGTAATCTTGAAATTCATTTTCAGAGCAAAAATCATAGAACTAAAATCTTTTATTGAGGAAAAAGACATACCAGTCACCTACTGTGTGCCAGTTTCTGTTCCATATAAAGTGCTTATAGTTTTTAGGTGGCTTCTTATAATTACATATCCATTTTACATCTGTGAAAACAAATAAATAATAGTTCCACTTGTGGGTGGGAACACTAAGGTTCAAATGGAATTGTTTCATCATGTATCCATTTGCAATAACATATATATATATATATATATATATATATATATATATATATAGTACAGGGCATGTATTTATTTAGTAAAAGGTGATTTTTAGTTGGATCAGAGATGGATGGGTTGGTGTGTAGGCAAAATGCCAGTCAGCCCTTCTTGCCATTTAAATTTTTGAGGATCCCTGAGTATAAATTTTATTTTTCAAAAATATTGGTAGTGACTTCCGGTCAAGATGGCAGCTGAATAACAGCACTGCACAATGTCGCTTCATCAACTCACTTAAAAAGTCAAGAAGATAGTTAGAAAAAGCATGTTTGGTATAGCTAGAAAAGAGACGTGCATCCCCCAAAACTAAAAGGCGACCAGTGGGAGGCCAGAAACTCAGAAAGATCATCAAAACCAGAGGGGGTGGGGGGAGTGGGAAATCCCTGTGGTCCAGAAAGCTGCCACACCCGGCTGCAAATGGCTCCCGGAGGAAAGCCCACAGGGACCTGAACATCTGAAGGAATGGAGCTGGGAGAGGACCGAGCATACCACAATGGGAGAGGAGGCTGTGGGCGGGTCAGAAGCAACCCACTCAGCAGGGCCCGGAGCTGCTGGCACCCACAGATCACAGACAAGGTCCGGAGGCCAGAACCTCAGCCCAAGGTAAGCGCAGATCTGGATAAGTGGGAATTAATAGCAGCGGGTGGCCCCAGCCTCAGAAGCACCCCTGGGTGTGTGTACTACAAACACAACGTGTGCTCCCCCTAGAAAAGGCCCCAGGACCCCAGATCAGAAATGGAGCTCAACAGCCGTTGCAGGCAGTGATGTCAGCAGTAGCTGTTTTTTCTCTCCTGCACACCAGAGACAGAGGTAGCAGAACCATGGGGAAACGTGGTAAGAAATCTTATACAAAAAAATCTGACTTCCCCAGGGGAGGGTACAAGGGGGGCTGAAATTGCAGAACCCACAGAAGAACCCAAGGAAGAGATGGACAAGAAGGATGCTGACTTACGGGCCCAAATAGTCAGTGAATTAAAGCTGGAATTAAAGCAGGAAATAAAACAGACAGCGCAAGAGCTACAACAACACTTAGCCAAGCAAAAAGCAAGCCTTGAAAAGAAATTAGAGGAGACCAAAGAAGAAATGGGGAAGCGCAGTTACAAATCTCCTACAAAAGACCTGAAACCCCAGGAGATGAAGTCAGGGTAAATAAAGATGAATGTGGCAAAAATGATGATAACTTCTGGTCCCAGAAATTCAATGAATTAAAGCAGGAATTAAAGCGGGAAATAAAACAGACAGCAGAAGAGCTATACCAATACACAGATAAGCAAAAAGCAAGCCTTGAAAAGCAACTAGAGGAGACCAGAGAAGAAATATACCAGAAGATAATGAAGACAAAAGAAGAAATTAGAGAAGAACACAACAGAGATGTAGAAAAATTGAATGCAGATATTCAGGAAATGAAAAACATGCAGGTAATAATAAGCAACCACTTTAAACAACTTCAGAATAGAATGTCAGACCTAGAAAATAAAGTGACTAAGCTGCAACATACAGGCCATGAAAAACACAAAGTAAATAAAGAAAGCGAATCATTACAATGACTGATAGATGATTAAAGGAGAAATAACCTCAGAATTCTGGGAATCGAGGAGAAGACTGAGGACAAAACAAAAAGCTTAAAGGACATGTTTAATGAAATAATGGAAGAAAATCTCCCAAATCTAAGAAAAGAAATGAACATGGAACTATTGCAGGCATATAGAACACCAAACAACTTTGATCAGAAGAGATCCTCACCACAACGCTTCATAATTAAAATTCTAGAAACCCAACACAAAGAGAAAATACTAAAAGCGGTAAGAGAAAAACAGAAGGTGACCTACAAAGATAAGCCCATCAGGATAACGGCAGATTTTACAATACAAACTCCAAAAGCAAGGAGATCTTGGAGCAATGTCATCCAGGCACTAAAAAAGCATAAATGCCAACCAAGACTGCTATATCCGGCAAAATTATCTTTTAATTTAAAGGGAGAACTTAAAACTTCCCATGTCAGAGACAGCTTAAAGGAATTTGCAGCCACTGAGCCAGTATTGCAGAAAGTACTTAAAGGAAACTTGGACAGTGAAAGGGAGACCAGCGACATCAATGACCCCAGAGAAAAAGTGAAAACAGCTAGAGGAGAATGAACTAAGAGAAAAGTAGGTTAGTAATCAGTGAAATATGAGTAAATAAGATATGAAAGTTAGGAAATTCTGAAATAACTAGGTTTGCCTTCATGTCTGTCACTTTAAGTATAGTTATGTGGTATAGATTTAAGTTCATCTAATGTAGCAATGTGATATAGTTTTAACTTTGCTTTGTTGTAGGAATTCACTTATTAGGTCACTAAAGAAAGTTAATCCTATGGAAACTGATTGATGTAAAGATAACCTTGTGAATGTACAAATACACACCTTCCAGTATTCAGCTAAGGCAATTGAATTTTATTTATTTTTTCTCTTCTTTCCCAAATTAACTAGTCTTTTGAACTACATGCTTATAATTATTTTCTAGTGTGAGCTGCTGGGTAAGGCCAGGTGTAACAATAACAACAAAGATGTAGGAAAATATGGGAAAAAAAAACTTTTGGTGAATATCCCAATGAAGGGATTGGTTGGATTCAGAGAGGAGATATCAAGATTTGACTACTGCGAACCCATTAGAGGAATAGGAAGCTGGGGTAGAGTGGTGACTTGAGTGAAATGACTTAGGTGCGGAAGATTAATATGTTAAATACTGTATGGTTTTTCGGACTTGGAAAACCCAGAACACAGACATTCTTTGGAACCCTATGAAGTGATAGCCGGAGCCGGGGAAAGGGACAGGGAGGGGGTGGGAGGGTAGAAGATGGGAAGGGATTGTGAAGTCGATGTGGTACATAGATGTATGAATCCCCCAAATTCATTGTAAATACTGTGTATTACATTTGTATATTAATAAAAATAGTGGGGAAAAATATTGGTAGTGAAGTGTTTCATTTTTCCACACTTTGTGGAGGATGCAGAGCAAATGTTCATTTACTTTCAAATGGTGCTGAGAATACAAATTTACCTGTGGAACATCATCAACCAGAAGAAAAAGAAAGAGATTTTTGCTGTGGCTGAAAATGCCTTCTTTAAAACGTATGTAATGTTTTAAATACCTTGTAAGGTACCTTATACCTTATAAGGCTGCTTGGAATAAGCCAACTGAAAGACTTAATGATAATAATCTCCATATTTCCTCTAAAATTGATTTCCAGTTTCAATGAACTTGGAAAGAGTCCTGGGACATCAAATAAGTAAAGAATACAGCATGAACTGAATCTTCAGAATACATTCATAAATTTACATTTTAAACATAACCAGAAAACATGTATCTCTGTTCATTATTAAGGTGATACTTTAATGAAAATTTTTCGTTTGCATGGAATAAACCTTTTTGGCTACAGATGAAAGGTTTTTATGGTAGCGACAATGGTTTTGTGAGTTAAATGATCCCAACATCATCAGGAACGAATCACAAGTGCCCGCCATATGAATTACAGCACCCTGAGTCTTAAAAAGGTATTTTTGTGGAAAGCATTGCTCCCATCTGCAAGAGTCAGATCCCGCTTTGAAGTTCTGCTGGAGAGCCTCACAGTACATGAGAGCGCCACATGCTACCCAAACTCCTCTCTCGACTTGCACTTGGCTGCGTTTTCCTAAAGAACAACATGGTAACTTAATGACGGAGGGCTTTAGGGAGGAAAATGGCTACAGTTTTTGTAATTAGACTTCTCTGTGCGTACATTCTTTAGTAATCCTTTCTGGATGTAGCTATGGAAAATATTTCAGGGGATGTGCAAACCAAAATTTCAAATTAAAACGGGACAAAGTGTGCAACTGCTTTGATCCTTCCTATATATTGCAGTGAAGCAACATAAACATTTTGGTCCCAAATGAAACGAATCTGTGAATAAATGAGCCGATTGGTATTAGTGCTTTTTAGCCACAGAAGAATTCCAAAAATGACATAAATCATCATAAGATATAAGCATATTTCAAAACGACCTCCGTGACTGCTGAGTTGACTCAATTACCACTGCTGAACGATGGCGTGGAGATGGAGGCTGCCGAGATCTTTGTCAGTTTTTCAATTAAAGTTTTTCTCGACAGACAGAAAATAATAGTGGAGGAACACTCGTAGAGAAAGGAAGACTGAGGTCAATGAAGTTAGGAGATTTACAGGAAACTGTGAAGCAGCTAGTCTACCCAATCACTTTGTGCCATTATTTCTTTATTAGTCATGACCCAGTTGCCTTTCTCCAGGAGTTGGCGGCTCATTCTGGACTCTGATATATTTCATTACAGGATGGCAGGACAACAATGGCGACCTAATTATAGGTTGGAGAAAATTCTGTCTTCAACCCACAACAGGATTCCTTCAGGGTTAACTTTCACAGAGACTTCTAATATTACTCGCAATTTCATACTAAAAAGTCTTCCTGGGAATATCTTTTAGTTTCTGAGCTTCTGTGAGACTATTAGAGTTGCCTACAGCGAGCATTGCCAAACACACAGATTAGAAAGGAGGTTTATGGAGTGCTAACTGCACACTGTTCCTGTTTTGCCTTCATTTGCCTTTCCACTGCTGTTTTGGCCTAAGCTCTGGCGTAAAAGAGAAGTCACAAATCAAAAGAGCAAGGTTCCTTTCATCCTTAAATAATATATAATACCAGAATCAGCTAAATGTGAACATAGGACTCATTGTTGTCATATATGGGGCTATGTTTAATCATATACAGATATATTGAGTTACATATAACATACATGAATGTACTTAGTTAAATATAATATATATGAATATGTATATAGGATGCCAAAAACCTAATAACAAATATCTAAAAACCAGAGAATTGGCCGGCCCACTAACACATTCAAAGTGCTATTACAGGGGTTATAAGAATTTTTTTTATTATATTGGAATTGTAAGGACAATTTCAGAAATTACAACACAACTCTGTCTTATTCAGAAAATATAAACAAACATAAAATACATACAAGCACATTTGACTATCTCTGGTGATGAGGTTGTGGCTTTGTCACATATAAAAACCCTTTTGTGACTTATTAAGTAATAAACAATATAACATTTATAAATATGTAGCATATTTCTTATTTTGTTATTTCATTAGCTTTATTATTTTCATTGTTTTTGTCGTTTTCTCACACTGCCCATGTATTGATTTTGATTTTCAAGATAGGTTTTGCTTAAGTGAAGTTAAAATAAAAATAGGGTCGTGCCTTTCAGTGCCACGCTTCTCCAAGAACTACTTGGAAATAGGCATCTGAGCTGTGTCTTTTTTTTTTTTTTTGGTTGCTTGATTGAGTTTTCTGTCTTGACCTCTCAGGAATCCTTCTTCAGCTTCCCAAGTACTGGGATTACAGGTGTGCATCACCACACCCAGCCATTTTGAAAAATGAATTCTTCAGTATCTTCCTACTTAATTATTAATTACAAATCTGAGATTTAATATTGAGTCCTTTTAGAGCAACTTTTCTGAAATGTTGATACAATCTAAACTCTTAAGAAGAAACAAAGACCCACATGGTCTCCAGAAAGCCAACTGAAATTGATAACTTAAAACCACTCCCATATTTCTAAGCATATTTGATATTCTTTTTATAAGCAACACAATTATATTTCTTCCTAATAAATGAATAGAATCAGCATTTTAGAATTAGAAATTCCCTTCTGATTCTCTTCCTCTGTAGTATTTTAGTCTTGGTAGTTACCAGTTCAGCTGTGTTTGGTTATCCGGCGAAATGACTTGGGGTCAAGGGGAAATAGGACAGTGGTTAGAGCACTTGCCTCCCTGGCACGAGGTTCTGAGTTGGATTCTCCAACAATGCATAAGCCGAATGTGGTGGCATATGTCTGTAATTAGAGAACTTGGGAGACAGAGGAAGGAAGATTTACTGTGAGTTTGAGGCCAGTCTGGTCTTCAGAGTGAGCTCAGGATTAGTCTGGACTACAGAGCAAGACGTCTCAAAATAAAAAAATAAAAATGACATGCTGCAATGTAACTTCCTTCTCATGCTTGTAGTTTTTGTTTTAAAAATAGCTAAGCTATAGGTTGGATCCTTTAGGAATGACGGTGAGAGTGATTATGCATAAATCTACAAGTTTGCCTCAAAAATGCAGAAGGTGTCAACTCTCTAAAAAAACTTTTCTTATTTTTACATAATGCAATCTTAGTAACTTCAGGTAATAGGAGCAGTTCCTGAGGCTGATTTCCATGCAGTCATCGTGTCCCAAAACCGGTTCTTAAGCTGAGTCTACCCATGTGATGGCCATAGGCAACTGAGCTCTCCTTCAGCTCTAAGCTCCTCCCTCCCAAATTCCTGAACCAGTGGTCTGAAGGTTGATGCGAGCCTAGTTCATCTCCATGTCTAGCGCTGGCTTGAGCCCACAACGTCCTGTGCTGTGTGGCCACGGTTTCTTGCTTAGTCTTCCAACCTTCAAGACACTCCAAGGAATAACTCTATGACAAGTTTTTAATGCTAAATGTCATAGAAATTGAACTCTGACTAGTAGGTTGAGCTCTTGAGTCTTCTGTGAAGCTGGAAGTAAGTATGGTCACGTAAAATTCCTGATCATACTTATTGAAAACATGCTACATGAACACTAATTGAATAGACGCAGATGCAAGCAGATGAACGCCTAGACACACACTTCACTGAACACGTTACCTCTGATGTCATGAAAAGTAGTACTGCAACAGTGGCTGTCACCCTCGACTGGCGTTTCGGATGTTTCTGATATGCACAGCAGCAATGGACATAGCTGAAGTCAGGATAGTAGGACTGAAAGATTATTCTCAACTTGCTTTTTTGCTTGGAAGAACGGTCATAGGTTTTGTAGAAATTTCATTTCTTTACTTCAGTCGGTTGTGTTGTGCATGCATAACTCAGAGTTCAGCTGCCTTAATCTCTGACTCCAGGAATCACATGGGTAACATGTGAATGGAAAGAAACCCTGTAGGTAAAACAAAGATGAATTTGGCCAGAGATCAAAGATGAGCTTCATTCCACTCTTTCCTTCCACATTTTACTGTCCCAAGTAAATTTGGTCTTTTATGGGACTTTTTTCTTTCCAGAAGAAAGAGTGAACTTAAGTCAGATTTGAGTATTTCTGGTGTTTTTTTTTAATATATGTTATTTGATTTGATCAGTGGTGATTTTAGGTCAGTGACATTCCAGTTGCTATAAATTTTCAGTATGAACAAATTACATACGAGCTTGTTTTACTATATACATGTTTTTAAATTATCACTGTAATACTGATTAAGTTATGGGAATACTGTCTGGGATATTTAACAATGTGTCTTGCAAAAATATTTAAAATTTTTTTCTAAAGTAGGACTGGTGACTATATTTTAATTTTCTTGAACTAGGAAAACTCTTCTCACATTGGAGCCAAAACTTTGCATTGCCTCTTTTTTGTACACATATCATTTCTTTTATAAATCAAGTAATAAAGTAGAGTTTACTGTGGTCAGTCTCACTCCTAAGTGGTCTGTGAAAAAAATTCTTTAATAATATTAATTTGGGGTGCACAAAAGAAACATAGAAATGCTAGAAAATGGCTTTAACCTGACTTTAGAATCCTTTGTGGAATAACTTTTTGCTCAGTAGGTAAGCAGATGGGATAATTACAAAGTGACCATTTTGTTTTCATCAAGATAGTAAGTGGTTAAAATCAACATTAAAGTGCTTTAAGAGACTAGCATGGAAGTCAGCTTAGCTTGTTCATAAAGAACCGCAAGTGCTAGATCCGATCTGAAAGGCTGAACAGCTATTTATTAGGTGTATATCTTAATGCATTCTAAAAGTGGAGCAATGTTCCTCTTTCTTTCAAAATGAAAGCAACTTATTTTCAAAGTTCTCATTCTAAAAATTTTATAAATGTTCATTTAGTTCTACCAATGTGTTCCAACAGTTTCTCTTATCAAACATAAAACTCTTATCCATAAGAAGAAAAACTAAGGTCAGACTTGAAAGCAATTCATTTCCTCTTACATAGCAAAATGCTAATTTAAGTATAAAACATATCATTTGAAATTTATGCATGGTTACCAAAAAGAGAAAGGAAAGTGAGTGAATACTGAAGTCGTTGGCCACCCTGGGGCATTGATCCCAAAATATTTGTTTGGTTGGAGCTTGAACACTGCTGTCTCCTGCACAGTGGAAAAGAGTGAAGGTATTAAACTTAAAAAAGAGAAGGGAATTTGATTGAAGATTAGAACAAATAAAAGAATGACAGGAGGACCAACTCAAAAAGACAAGGGAAAAGAAAATATTCCTGAATAAAATAACAAATCTCTATTAACTTAAGAGGAAAGAGGAATAGATAAGAGAAGAGAAAAATAAACGGAATTTCTTCTTCATGAAAGTTTTCAATCAAATTTTGGAGTGCTTATTTAAAATAGATACAAAAAGCCAGGGAAAGCACCCTCAACCAGCCCCCACAGTCTAGGAGTTTAATATTGACCCTAGAGAGCAGTGTTTAAAACACTCAGCAGAAGCAAACATAACCACAATCTACCAGTCTTCAAAGATAGATAACACGCTAATCCAGCTGTCTTAGTCAAGACTGCTATAACAAAGGGTCAAAGAACAGTAGCTTATAAATACTTAAGATGCATGTGCTACAATTCTGGAAGCTATGAATCTTAAGATCAGGGTACCAGCATGATCAAGTTCTTGTGAGAACCTTCTAGACTGCAAATTGTCCCTTTCTCTTTGTATCCACACGTAGCAGAAATAAGGCTAAAGACACCTCTGGGATTCCTTTCTAAAAGGCCCTAATTTCATTCCCAAGGACACCTCCCAATTTCCCAAAGACCCTCCTGCTTACATCATCACATTGGGGTTAGGTTTCAACATATGAAGTTGAAATGGAGGCTACATTCAATGAATAGGCCCATGCTTCAAGGATTTCTTGTATCTGACACTACAGTAAATACAGCCTCAGGATACAAATTGCAAAAACAAAATGAACATATATAAACAGAAGAAGATGGGAACCAAAGAATGAATCAACAGAATCAAAATAGAGCAAAATGAACTAAAAGATTCAAATATCAGATACAGAATGTAAAATAATTATGCTGAGCTAAATAAAAAGAAAAAAAAACATTTTAGGAGTTAAAAACTATAAAAATCAGTAGAAAGTTAAGATTTTCACCTAAATAGAACTTCTGAACAACATAATCACTGAAATGAAAATACTGATAGAGGTACTAAACAGCAGAATGCAGACACCTGAAGAGAAAAATCTGCAAGATAGATCAAATATACCTAATGCCAGACAGAAAGAAATAGAAAATAATAGAGAGCACAGAAGAGATATTGAGGAGACTCGGAGTGACAGAGTGCATGTACAACTAATTGGACTTCTAAAATACAACGGGGGAGAAAATAAGCAATTTTATTTCATACATCTAAACTTTTAAATAAAGGAAATAAATTCCTAGGAAGGTATAACTTAGGAAGATGCAGAAAGCAGGAGTAGTCCTATGGTCTCTTTAAAAAATCAGTAATTAAAAGTCTTCCTAAGAAAAGAACATAACTGCAAAGTGGCTTTACAGAAGATGCTTATTCCCCATTCTAAGTCAGTGATAGAAAAGAGAGTTCTAGCCACATTAAAATTCAACATGGTCAGTACGAGAATGGAAAATTACAGATTAATTCCATTCATGAATATAGGTGGAAAAGAATCCTCAGTAAAACATTAACAATAATATGAATCTAGTGTGTATGTGGTGTAAAGTGAATTGCAGTTTTTGATTTGTTAGAATTTGCCATTTGATGTTGAAATGCATTCTTAAATAGATGCAATAGAATATATATTATTTAATGCATATTTCCTGCTTTATATTTTTATTAATGACTTACCACTTGATGTTTACTTTAGATTTAGTTTACACATTGGAAATGAAGCCGGACAAAAAGTAATTTTAAGTGATTTTCTTATTTGAGTTCAAAATGGATCGCAAAGTAACAGAGACAACTTGTACATCAATAACACATTTGACACCATAAATACAATGAAGCTTACTATTGGAAATGTTAGTTAACAGGGGCTGAGGGAGTAACTCAGTGATTAGTCCACTTGCCTAGGAAATGTGAGGTCAGTACCACGTAATAGCTGAGCAGTGACACACACCTGTAATCTCAGCACTCAGGAGGCTAAGGCAAGAGAATTGCTGTATATTCCAGACCAGCCTGGTCTTCATAGTGAGTTCAGGACCAGCCTGGACTACAGAACAATAAAAAAAAATTAACTAATGTAATTCATGATGCTGCCAATTTGTAGGGGGGAAAACACTATGTAGGGAAAGAATTACATTACATTTTAAAATGTTAAAATAAAAATCCTAATCCAAACTAGAAATAGTTTCTTTTACTGAATGAAACCACAGTAAAATGCATTGTTCATCTGTGCACTCAGCGCACTAAATGTTGGCAAGGATATGACTAACTGCAATTCTGACTTGTACTATGTCTCAGAGTGGGAATGGGTGACTACCCTTTGGAAATAATCTGGCCTTCTTTAGCAGTTTTTAGCTAAACATTTCTACTCCATTCTTGCATATGTTCACTAGAAGACTTGCATAAGAATATTTATGAAGGCATTGTTTGTAATAACAAAAAATGGAATTTTAGTAACAGCAACAAAAAACCTGTCAGTAGGAAAATGAGTAATAAATTTTATAGACATAAATTGGCCGACTGGACAGCAAAACATTATAGCCTCGTGCATTAACAAAGGTGAACTAAGTAAATCTATGGCTTACATAGAAACCATGCAAAATCACAAAACTATAAGTTCTAATGTTTAAACAAAAGAGAAAGCAATAGAATTATGCACGAAAACTCAGGATCCTAGTTTCCCACAAGGAAGAGGACTGGTGCTGTTACAAAGATTTGTGTTAAAGGATTTCAACATAATTACTGTCAGTTGCCTTTTCGTTGCTGTGATAGGCTATCCAACATCCACAATTTAAGGGAGGAAAAATTCATTTTAGCTCACAGTTTAAAGTTGGAGTCCATTCTTGGGTGGCTGGTAACGATGGATGTGCTTGGGGGAGGCTTAGCTGTTCACAGAATGGCAGGTGAAAGCCCGAATAGGGAGAAAGGGCAGAAGTAGTGATTCCTTCTGAGTCACTGACTCACTGGCACACCCCTTAAGGGTCATATGCCCGGTAAAGGGCTACAGGTTCCTTATCTACAGCATGCACCTAATCCATGATGCGCCTATGATCTGTTAACTACCACATGCCTGCTTTCCATCACACATCTATAATCCACCCCTCCTGACCAGACCCTGCCTTTAACAGCACACAGAATCCATAGGTAATCCATGACATCTAAACACACGAAGCTTTTGGGAGACGTTCCAGGTGCAAACCACAGTAACTACTTACAACATTTCACTTAAACATCTAATATAAGGTGTTTATCAGAGCATTACATTTTACAACACGTAATAAATGTTATTTATATTTTTTACATTTCTCTAACACGTCAAAATAAAAGAATATCTATAAAATCTGATGCAACAGCAAAGTAATTTGAGGTGAAATACAGAAAAATCTCTTTATAATGAATAAATGCTAATGAGGGGAAGAGGAAGCATATGGTAAGCGAATGGGATGGTCTGTTTAGTTAACATTAGCTAAGTTATATTCAGGTTTTTCATCAAGATGCGTATTGAATAGGCTTTAAGGGACCGCATGGTGCCCTGGGGAAGAGCCAGGTTCTGCTTCTCAGCTGTGGGACGCTGGCTTCGGTTTCCTAGTTTGCAAGAGAGCCGAGTGCGGGACCTAACCTGAGCGTTAGATGAGTCAGTACCAGAAAGTGCTGGCAAAGAACTTGCACGGAACAAATGCTCAGTGAATGAATGTTGTAACTTTCTCTGCTTTTAATACTTTGGAATGCTCTGTTTGTATTATGATAGGCTTTGGTCATTTGACGAAGCAACTGATGACGCTGGTTGATGGACGAGTGGTGCTGGCTCTAGAGGGCGGACATGATCTCATGGCCATCTGTGACGCATCGGAAGCATGTGTGAATGCCCTTCTAGGAAACGAGGTAAAACTTGAAAGTACAAAAGACCAGAGGTAACGGACTGAGGATGTATGCATGCATCTTTAAAAGGCTTTTTTAATGATTATTTTTTATTTTTATTTTTGCCCATTTTATTGATATGTGTAAGCACAAAATTTAAGGTTTACAATGAAGTTGAGCATTTTGTGCAAATACGTATCTTGTCAAGGTGACAAGGACTTTCCTTCTCTCCTTTTGTCCCTCCCTCCCCGCCCTCCCCCACTGATTCACTTTGTTTTTCACTTTAAGTTCCATGAGATAGTTGTGATCTGGGTTTCTCATATCAGAGAGACCATTCGATGTCTCACTTTCTGCTTCTGACTCATTTCATTAAGCATGGTGTTCTCAAAATGCTTTTTAAGATTTCCACTTACTCAGAGGGCTCAGTGTTGTTCTTACCACTAAGAAAGTAGGCCAGCCTTACATAAGAGTTTATACCCTCTCATATTCTGAACTACACTTCTTTCCAATTTGGAAAGTCCCTTCAAGGCCTGGGGGCTTATATCAGTGGTTAGAGCACTTCTCCCAGGATGTGTGAGGCTCTGGGCTCAACTCCACAACAACAGATTACAAATTAGCCACTGGGCATGGTGGTACACACCTGTAATCCAGCACTCAAAAGGCTGAGACAGGAGGATTACTGTGAGTTTGAGACCATCCTGGGCTACATCTTGAATTGGGGACCAGGCTACACTACAGAGTGAGACCCTGCCTTCAGTCAGGTAATACACAGTTCAAAGATGATCAAAGATGACCATGGGAAAGAAAAATCATTGTCTACTGTGCCAATCAAGTTAGCATTAATATATTCAACAGGAAGCTAACCTAACAGAAGAGTTTTTGAGATTTTTGTGATTTTTTACTTGTTCAAAAAGTAAAACTTTGTACAATATATTGAGAAACTATTTTTATATCCCTTAGGAATTGTCCACACTGAGAAATATTCATTCTTTCATGTAGATATCGATAATGAATCTCAAAAAAAATTGAGAAATCAATCAAATTCATGAAGCCAGAATGAATTATGTCTACTGTTTGAACTTTAATCTGATCACACCACATAACTAAATTGTAACATACTTTTCTAAACATTCTACAAGATTCAGATCCGAATATTTTGAGGTTTGTGTCCAGATCATGACAAGTTTTGGATCAATTTTTTGCAAATATTTCAAAGTTTGTAGGTATTCATTATTATAGTCAGTTCATTTCTTTTTCCACGGTGAACACATGTCAGTTTTGTGGCCATTGTATATATTTTGCCTTTCTTTTGGAAACTTGAAATATGACTTATGAAATAAGCACACAAGATGTGATCTAAAATAGTGTTTGCTTAAATAATTATTATAGAAAAAGACATGTTGCTATTCACCCCCATCTAAATTCTCACTTCACGACAACACACATCTCATTTTGCTTGTCCCTTGTAGAAACAGTTCAGGAAGTGCTTTTCTGTGTGTGTCTTTAGTTCGACAGCAATGGCTGCCTTAATGTCCTGAACTGATGCAAAATGTTTGCCTTTCATTGTCATTTTGACCCTGGAGAAGATGCAGAAGTAGCACAGTCCAGATCCAGCGAATGAGGTGGATGAGGACACACGGAAATGTGTTTCCAAGCCTCCTCTTCCCTTGGATAACACTCGGCAGCAGCATTTACCATATATGTGTATATATATATATATATATATATATATATTCTCGTAACTTGTGAAGACACCCATGAATGCAAACTTCCAGATCGGCTTTGGAAAGTGTCAAGAAGGAAAGGGGAGTACTCTGAAGAGGGGGTAATGGCACCATGTCTTTCTGTGTGGTACATTTTTAAAGATTTAAATTTTCACTGTATTTTTCATTACTACTTTCACACAAAATATTTTTATGTTATCATTCATACTGTTGATAACATCCCACATTTTTTGCTTCCAGTAATTACAGAAGAAAATTGTACTTATTACTTGTATTGCCATGGGTATCTATAACCTACAGTGCTTCAACATACATAATTCATATTTTAAATTAGAAAGTATGTACATTTTAATATGAAAGAAATATATTAAAGAAAAATTTGAGCACCACTGAAGCTCTTAACTATGTTGTATGATTTTTATACTGCACAGTACGTAGATGGAGCTGCCTAATCATTCCCTCCACCAACAGACTGTCTTTTCATTTCCCGCATAGTTCAGATACCTAATTTTTTTCTTAAAGGTGAGAGGCTTTCTGAGATTTTTATGAGTCAACAATGTCAAACAGAATATTGGATATTTATTTGTTTGTACTAACGATGGTGTACAAGAATAAACGCTGCATCTCTATTTTGAGTTCATATTGCATTGCACTGCCTGACCATCAGACATTTTTTTGCTTTGTCATGTGTGTTTTCAAATCACTCATTTCATTTTAAACACTATCGAAGCGTTTCAGAGAAGCAGACTGGGTTTAATCTGTGCACTCTAAAGGCTTACACCATATGCAGACAATCGGAGTAAGTTGTGGATTGTGGTTCTATGAATGATTGAGCTGCCCAGGAAGAAATATTACCCAGCTACAACAGTACACCGGCAGATTTCAGTGGCTGTCTTTGATTGCACCCATCCAGGTGAAATTCTCTTTTTGCTCTGCTATTTTCTGCCAAATTTGACCCAAATCAGTTACTCCACAAGTGCGTTTCTAGTGAGGGTAGGAATCATTTCTCCTGTGATCTCTTTCTTTAAAATATTGCTGTCTTTCAGAACAGATTATTTATACTAATTTTTTGGCTAAAATTTGGGACTTGTATTCTCTCTCTCTCTCTCTCTCTCTCTCTCTCTCTCAAGATCAGGCCTCAGATAAAAGGGTACGAGGCAATCTTACTCCTGTCCCTGTGGATGCAGAAACTGCTCACTATTCTAGGAACCGGTAACTGAAATGACTATTTTTGGCTATCCTACCTATTTAATTGGCTTTAATTCTCTGGGGATCTTAAGTAAGTTTGATCTAGTTATTCTAATGCCCTACTCCAGTGCCATCTGATCTCTTCTGATTGGCTACCTTCAGT
Source organism: Ctenodactylus gundi (assembly GCA_004027205.1). Classification (NCBI taxonomy): domain Eukaryota; kingdom Metazoa; phylum Chordata; class Mammalia; order Rodentia; family Ctenodactylidae; genus Ctenodactylus; species Ctenodactylus gundi. The sequence continues at coordinate 58,796 of PVKB01003807.1, forward strand.
TGCATAAGCACAACCTAAAATTTATTCATCGTGAACTAAAGGAAGTGAAGTTTAAAAGTCTGTGTTTTTCTGTATTTTTTCCATTAAGTGTTCTTAGAGATATAAACAAGAATATAGATTTCCTCCAAGATATTGTAAAGATAATAGATGGTCTTGGTATACTGAACGATGAAAAGTAAATTTTGTTGTGTCAGGACTGTCAGTATATTGAGGAACAAAGCTAAGAAAAAAAGAAGAATTTTAATGAAAAATGGAAGAAAAATACATGTGCTCTACCTTATAATTCATTTGAGAAAAGGAAATGAAAATGTAATGCTTGAAACAGCTCAAGAAACAAAGAGTTCTTCTCACTTTCATTGACAATATAATTTATAAGCCAAGGCCTGGTTTTGGGTAGTTTTTTCCCCAGGTCAAAGGTCATTATGACTACATTGAAGTTTTGAATTTCATTTCTTTAGAAAAATAATACATAAGGCATATTACACGCACCTTACCATTTAAAAAAAAAGTGCATGTGTGCAATTTTCACAGCATTTTCATGTGGCAAAATGTAGGTGGGAAAATTAAAAGGATGTCTTTCTGATGCCAATTATTGCAATTTCAAATCTCCATTTTCCTCCAAACCCCCTTTTCAAGTGATTAATAGAGCAATTACAACTTATTATCTGGGATTTCACTTTTACAAATAACAAAATGTAGTAAAGCTTGGGCTTAAACCACTGGCAGAGCCGACTCAGGCTTTTCAACACTGAACATGCAATTGAACTCAAATTAGAAAGGTCAAGAAGGACGTTTTTGAGGGACTCTGCACTTTGTCAGATGTATTTATTCATGTGCAGAGGATTAGAATTCATAAACATTTTGCCAGTTTTTTGAATGCTATTTCTTTTCCTTGTTGTTCTTGGCCAGGCCATGTCAATATAGCAAAATGCTGCTTCTTGTGGCTGATTATCAGCAAAGTAATATATATTACATAACCTCCCAAAATTGTAAAATCAGCAGGAATTGTTGGCTCCGCATCTCTATGCAGAGATTTAGATGGGTACCAGAAAAAAAAAGTTTTTAATTCTTTAAAAAATCAACTTGTCTGAGTGTTATACCCAAAACAGGTATTTTCTTCTCTTTAAATGTTTTGTCGTGAAAATGATCTACTTAGCAAAAACATCCCTTAACTATTCTTATAAAAAATATGTAGAAGGTCAGTCAAAATAATATACTACTGGATTAAAACTAATTTGAGCATGGTACAGGAAATTCCTAGAGGCAACTGATTTTTTGAAGACATACCAAAAGTTCTTTTTTTCCCCTCTCTCTCTCTTTCTTTTTCTTGGCAACGTTTAGATTTAAGATTTATCAGTCCAATCAGCGTATGTTGAATATTTTTGAAGTTCCTTAACAAAGCACTTAGAAATACCGGCATGGGGTTTGCAAGCAAATGAGGGGGGACAGAATCGTGAGGTTGCTTTTCAGAAGCATCATGGATACTTGGATGAATAGCCACGTTAGGTTTCAGATTTAGTAATAGAAACGGGTGAGAGGTTGCCTGAGAACCTGATTTTGGTGGTTTGTGTTGGAATGGGTTAGCAAACAGTGTGACAGTTGCTTTCAGGTCAAATTTGCCTACTGTTGTGCAAAGCCAATTAGTGGCATCCTGGGTTGCTTCCTCTGAAAGAAATTTTCCCAAGAGGTGAGAAAAGCCTTAGCAGTCGCCATTCCTGTGGAATCTAAAACGAAAACATTGAAATCCTCAAATAAGTACAGGAAAGGAGATAGTAGAAGCCTTGGGTAGTGAGTTGAGAAAATGGCTGTAAAAGACCACCTGTCAAAACAGAATAAAAAGCAATGTTTTAAGAGAGAGAGAGAGAAGAAAGAGAGAGAGAGACAGACAGACAGAGACAGAGAGAGACAGAGAGAGATTACCATAGACCTGGAAGGTGGTGAGATTATGTGATAGTCTCTGATATTGTAAATTCAGTATTTAGACTTAAAAATTGGAAAATGTTTTCTTGATCTCCCTCACTAAAAAAAAAAAGTTTGTATTTGATTTCTTTTATTTTTCCTTCCTCCCTGCCTTCTTTTCTCTCTCTTATTAATGTCTACTTCCTCCCCATTGAGTAAGCTCAGCTGCTGGCATTTGACTTGCATTTCACAAACAGTGGCTAAGCCCAGTGGTTATGTTTGTTGATAATCTTTTTAAGATGACTTTTTGCTCTTAAAACGCTGAAAAAGTCTCTCGGGCTGATTCTAGAAAGTGTTGACAACACACCCCGAGGTGAACTTTTGAGATGTTGTGGTCCAAGTTGCTCATCAGGGGTTTGTTTGCATTGGATTTTGAGTGGGGTCGTTGTTTTGCCATCTTTTTCATCCTTCAGATTATGTATGGCTGAGGCTTAGTCCATTGGGGAATTGGTGTGAATCTGGGAAAGTTTACAACCTCCTAAATAGTTACAATTCATGAGTAGAAGAAAGAACTGAACACAAGGGACAACCTGATATGCTGGAATGGTGTTTTTTTTTTTTCCTATGATCTTCTTTTAGCCTTTCAAGCCTCTCTCTCTCTCTCTGTACTCTAAAAGAGAATGTGTGTGTAGTTTAAAGAGAGTGACACTGCTTAGAAGAGATAATATTGGAAGATACAGATATGGCTGAAAATGCTGCCTATCTTCTATTCAGTAATGCTTATGAGAAGCGAAGCCATCTGTCTCAGCAAATGCCAAATAAGTATCTGGGTAATTCAAAAGTCCATCATGCAGATCTTCTTCTGTATTGTTTCTTAGGATTTCCAGGAGGTGTTGAAAGGAATGTGACAGGGGAGAGGAGACTCTTGAGGCTGGTAAAGGCCAGTTGTCTGCATCTCTGCCCAAATCTGAGTTCCGTGACATCTCCCTGGTTGATTAAAACAGGCCATGGTGGAAGTATTTATACCACAGAAATCAGAAAATACCAAATAAGGGCTCTTTTTTGGAGAGTTGGCTGTTACATATTTACTAGCACCACTGGTACAAAATATGAAACAAATTTTAGAAGAAAAGTCAACATTAAAAAATGTAATACAAAAATACCTTCTAAAATATTTGTTTATTTACTTATTTTGGGCTAAGGATGGAGCCCAAGGCTTTCACACTGAGCTATATCCCCAGACCACTTTTATTTTGGAGACAGGGTCTTGCTAAATCTCGATCTCTTGATTCAAACAAAAGAGTGAAGAAATTTTGAAACACAAAAATCAAGAGATTAAAATAAGATGAAATGATAAAAGCAAATAAGGGGAAAACTATCAAGTTTCAAAGAAAAGACAACTTTAAGATTTATGGAGTATCATTATAAAGTTTCAACTTAATTATGGAGACGGGGCAGTAACACAGATAGATTTGGGGCATGTAACATGAGCTAAACCATCTATATGAATCTTTATTACAATTGACTTCAAACTAGGGGCAGGATGTAGAGACACTGTTCAGAAAGCACTGAACACAATTTACACTTCAGTATAAATACTAAAACATGAACTTCTCTATATAGGTAGTTTTGTAGTTTTCCCCTAACTTCTCTGTCTCTGCACACAGATCAAACTGTTGTTTCATTATACTGTATATTTACAATCTTATTAGAATGATAAAAATATTGATAGACTGATTTTTTTCACAAATTACGTCCTTTATCCTCTTTTTGTTTGTTTGTTTTTTCTTTTATCTCTCAGCATTGGGAATTGAACCCAGGGCGTTTGAAGGATCTTCTCCTTCTACTGTTTTTTCTTTCTTTCTTTTTTTTTTGGGGGGGAGGGGGGTGGCAGTCTCCCTGTGTTGCTCTTCCCAGGCTGCGCTCATATTTGTAATCTACTGCATAAATCCCCCAGAGTGCTGAGATTGCAGGGGTACACCACCCCACCTGCCTGCTCACTACCCTCTGTACAATAGGGCGCTATTTTCTTTCTCTTCATTTACAAGTCTGTTTCTAATTGCTTAAGTTGTTACTGCCAGAGATACTTAAATGCACTGTGGTGTATAAACTCTCCATAGTTAAGTGTTATGGAAACTCTGGGATATTTGGGGGTTTGGTAGGAGACAGCCGTCATTCCAAGTATTCCTTCTTTCATTCGTTGGCTGATGTGTTTTATAACCTACATTTCTCAAAGTCAGAATTGTTTTGGAAAAGACACAATGGAGTAGCAATTCTGGCAATAATCTCAAAGTCTGGAATCTGGTCCCTCCTGTTTTCTTTGAGATATCCCTTCAGAAACTCATGGCAACTGAATGAACATGACTGTTTCTTTGCATCCTTACTTTCCTAAGACTAGCGAGGCTTAGCTAACTGCCGCTCCCACAGGGATTTCTGTATCGCTATACTGATATCACCCTTGACCGTCCACACATAGGTAAGGTGCAGGCAGTCTGAAGCTCAGGAACCTTGATTGTCAGTATAGTGACTTGATTGCCAACAGTTTCCACTCTGATTTCAGTCCCCTTTCCCCAGTCTATATCGTCAAGTGTATTAGTGACTTCAAACAGATAGACAGGGTTATTTTGAGGATGACTCATGAATCACAGAATGGATGAAATTATAACCAGATTTTGTTATGCAATCAAATTAAACATATACAACTAATTGCAGACAATTATTTAGATGAGGGTTGAGTTTTAACCACCAATCCTTCCTCACTAGGGAATTGACAATCATTCACCACAAAGGAAGGTCAAGTCCACATCACGGTCTATTTTTCTGGTTCCCTTGGTCTTCATCATTATAATTTCCCGAAGTTCCATGACATTTTTGATCCTGACAACTGAGTGCTTTTGTACTTTTGTTTTGTTTTGTTTTGTTTTGGTTAGTTGGAGTGCTGTGGGCTGGGGGCTAGCTCCCTTGTAAGCGAATTTGTGATCACATCAAAGACTGGAATTGCTGCTCTTACTACAAAACAGATAATCTCACTTTTTTTGGGGGGGAAGAACCCAACCTGAAGGTCCAGAGTTGATTTTTCTTTTCTTTTATGTTATAGGGCTAAGTCAATTTTTTTTTATTTTAAAGGATATTTTAGTTTTTCCTTAACCTATTGACAATATATATATATATATATATATATATATATATATATATATATATATATATATATATATGGAGAGAGAGAGAGAGAGAGAGAGAGAGAGAGAGAGAACTGCATGAATAGGAATATATTGCTCAACAATTATTGCAAAGATATAATATTTCCAACAACAATATCAGTCAGGTCACAAGGTGGAACAATGTCAGTACCTCAGAAGACCCCTTATTTCTTTCTCCAGTCAGTACTGCTCCCTTTTTTCTTTGAAGGAACCAATCTTCTGATTTCTAACACTATAATTAATTTGCCTATTTTTAAATTTTACATACAGAAAATCATACAGTATATATTCCTTCGTATCTCCTCCTGGTGTTCAGCATTTTGTTGATGCATTTCTTTTGTTGCAGTTAGCTACTGTTTAGTTCTTCCCATTGCTATGTAACATTCCATCTCATTAAAATATTAAGGAATTCTGTAGTTTATTTATATACTCTCCTTTTGCTGAGTTTGGGGAAAAATTTAAATTTTGAATTTAAGTTGCAACACTGTGATGGTGAATTATAAGATGTTTCTTTTTAAAATAAAAACAAAGCAAATAATCATACTGTTTCACTTCAGTAATGCACTGTGGACTATACACAGTGCAAAAGGATGAGGTCGAGAAGTAATAAATACATTGGTTTGAGAGGAAAAAAAGCTTCCTGTTATTCAGACAATGTGTGATGATGAATGTAGGTAATCTAAAAAACAATGTTTATTTAATCATGAATTTATATGTAAGTTTAACAATAGTGACAGTCAATTAAAATCCCTGAAAATTTAAAAATCATTTAGAAAGTCAGATAAGAATTGATTATATATTTATATACTACCTATAACTGTAGGAACTAAAATTTTAAAACATCTTGGTTTATGCCACTATTTAATATTAGAAGAACCTGGGTAAAGTTTCCTTGATATGGGAATTCTGTGCTACTTTGACAAGTCTGTATAAATATAACATTATGTCTAAAATTTTGTTTTGAAAAATCATATGAGAAATAAAAAATAAAGAAGGATGGGGAGTAAGTCACTGGTAGAATTCTAGCGGGAAAAGGACCTGGGTTCCAAACTTTTATTGGAAGAAAAATAGAATGGATAAAAATTTGGGGGGTGAAGGAATGGCACAGTGGTTAAATTGCTTTCCTTGCAAGCACAGAGTCCTGAGTTTGATTCCTGAGCATTAAATAAAGCCGTGTGCACCTATAATCATAATCCCAGCACTTGGGAGGCTGAGGCAGGAGTATTCTATGAGTCCTAGGCTAGGCTGGGCTACATAGTGAGGTCAGGACCAGCCTGGCCTGCAAAGCAAGACCCTGTCTCAAAACAAAACAAAACAAAACAAAAAATATTTTGTATTCTGTTAATAATACCTAGAGTTAAAGTATCCTTAATTTAACAAGGAATTGTAAGACATATGTAGTGTAACATATATGAGTTTGTTTTGTAATGAATTAAATTAACCTGTTTTCTATAAGAAAATTATATGTATACACAAACATATAGGTAATTTATAAAAGCATCAGACATATAAAATACCTTAAATAAATATATCCAAAAATATGCATCCGTGCCTAAACTGTAAAATATTTTCAGAGACATTAAAAAATATCCAGCTAAAAGATATACCTCAATGACAGATTCAAAGTATAAACATCTCAATTCTCCCCAGCTTGAACTGAAAACTAATTTTAATTCCTTTTTAATGTCAACAGCATTCATGCTATTGGTTTTTCTCATGCACAACTGCAAGTGTTATTTTTTTCCCTCTCTCTTGTAATCATCGGCGTTGTAATTCTGCCTTTGCTTGCCCTGAACTTTTGTTTCTTTCCATTTTCTGCACTTCCGATCTGGGAAAATACTGGTCTCCATGCCAGGCAGCCCTTCTCACACATAAAAGGGGGTTAGGCAAGTTGGACAAGTCCACCTCAGAAGATGAAATAAATTAGGACAGTTGTTTTTCTCATCTGTTACCTTAAAATCATTTCCTGGGTTACAGCAGGCAAGAAGGGAAAGACCCTGCTTCACCTGGGTGTCTCGTCTGGGGAGAGCAATGAGGACCCCTCCCCGCGTTTCCTTTCATGTAACCCTTCCCCTATTTGTTCCACATTTTAAAAATAGCTACTATCTCTGTGTGCACATGGCTCACACTGTGTAGAATGGTAGACGTGGCTGACTGACGATGACAGTGTGGGTGGTAATCAAGAAGAGTTGGTAGATGCCACAGAGGCAGAAGTGATATGTTGTATCAGGACATATTTGTGCTAGTCCTTGAGTGATGAGTAAAGCTTTATCAACTCAAATTTGGGAGGAGAAAACACAAACCAGAGAGAGAAGAGTATATAAAAACTGTAGAAGTTAAAAAAAAAATCCTTGGCCAGTTAGGGGTGCACCAAACCATCATAAATGCTAACACGGGTGCTATGGAGATCCTTGGCTTGCGTGAGGTGTACATCCAGCCTTACGTGCTCGTATATTTGCAAAGGTTCTGTTTACTTCTTTTTTTGTTCTGTTTTAAATCATGAAAATAACAGTGAGCCGCTTTTCATGTCTCTGGAGTACACAGTGTTTAAAAAGTCTTAATCAGGAGCTTCTCCAAGGAGATCCCTTGCTCCTTCCACAATGGATCCCAGCCAAGCAAAATGATATTTCATGATTTAAATGGTCTGACTCTAAAGAACCTGAAAATTACTTATTTGCAAGATGATAATGGCCACAATTTTATGGTGTTTTAAAATAGCTATAGGACTTGGAAATCACATGGTGTGTGGGAGTGAACGAACATCTGAATTGTGTCAATATGGCGTCTTAACTTGATGGGGAAAAGTACGTTTCCTTGTCACAAAACTTGAAAATTTACATAATGAATCTCTCTGCTAAGTAATGGTTGTGGTTAAGCTCTCCAGTCAAGGCTAGATGAGAGCTTCGTGTGTCATCAAGCTGTGCCCAGATTCTCTAGTGTTCCTTAACAACTTCGTTATTGAGTGAATTGCTGAACAGAGGTGGCAGCTTGGGGGTGTAATGTTTCCTACGTCTGCATCTGCATTACCTTACTGTAATTTTTACATGCAAACTTCTCTGGTTTGCTAATCCTTATTTTTCTTTCATTAATTAGTTTCGCCTTCTGCAATTTATTTTTAAGTCAGAAACTTTTTAAGGCGAATTTCTGGTCGAATATTAGCATCTCACATCTTTCAGGAAAAAAAAAAAACCATACTGACCCTGAACACTGAAGACGTGATGTCACTGGTCATTTGAGTGTGATAAGAGCTTCTGGGCGGAGGGCACTAACTGCACTTCTACTCAGTTGAGAACTCCAATTATAATTCAGAATTTTTTTTCTTTTCAATTCTGACAGGACTGGTACTTGATCCAGAGACTAGACCACCTTAGCTGCTGGTGTGGTGCTGAGCTGCGTAGAGACATCCGGAGCATACATATGCTTTGAATTCATAAGGAACAGGTTCTAGCAGCTCCAACTCCTTCCCATTGGTTCTTACAAAATGTCCTCTGAGGGTCAGGCCGGTGCTTCAGTTGAATCCAGACACCTTTCTTTTTGGCATCCTTCTTTTCTGGTCGTTTCCCCTCAGGAAACTGTCTTGGCTCTTTGAGTGCTTAATGTATTCGATACACGCATTAATTCTTGTGGCCCAAATCTTGCCCTCAACTCACTTATTTACAACAGCACCAACAGCATGCTGGGTAACATTGTAGACTCTTCCGGTAACACTTGTCTGGCGTTCCTTTTAGAACAGTACCCATTCCTTCGATATCTTCAAAATCATCTTTTCTGTAGATTCACATATGTGAAGCCAAAGAAGCAATTCTGTGTTTTCTAAAAGATCTACAGAACATATGTCGGGTTCCTGTCCTCTGTCACCCTTTCCTCGCTCTGGGGTGAATTCCCGGAAACTGGCTGTTCAGGAGAAAAGCCTCTATTAATTTGGCTAGCCTTAGTAGTCAACATTTTTGCCACATCTTGTCCTTGTCTGTCATACTAATCACCTAACTTAGCTTTACTACAAATTCTTAATATTTCCTCCAAATTTATAAAAAGTGACTGTTTACTTAACATGATTTCATTACTTAGTTATTAGATTACTAATAATGACCAACACTCATAAGTATTTATCAAATGGACACTTCAATCAGATGGTTTTAGTGCTTATAATTGTGAGTGATTAAATCACCAAACTCTCTAAAAAACAAACCTGGTTCTGTGGCCCTTCAATACGAGGTTTTAATTTTATGAAAACAGACTCTAAATGCTGCCTACCTCCTTGCCAACTGGGGGAGCATTACCCTTGCCTTCTCTGCAGAGCTACCAGACGAAAAAGAACCCACATTGAGAACTTTCTGAATCCAGCTCTGTCTCTCTGTATACACTTGAAATGAAACCAATTGGGGCAATTTACTAAAGGTTATATCCTTTAAAAGACGTTCACCTAAAACACATAGGGAAATGGTTAGTGGGGCTTTAATGATCTATTTAATGGCTTTGATTCTATGGGTTGCTTTTATAAGTAGGCCCAACTTCATCACATCTATGTGAAGATGCCTTCCATGGAATCAGGGATGTTTGCATTTTTACTCTCAGCCCTCTGAACCATGCACACTTTCTACAAACCCAGCTCTTAAAAATAGCCCACAGACCTCAATGTTCCAATCCCAGAAGTGAAGTCTTTACATGCGTGACCTGCCTGTAACTTTCTTTTCAGCAGCCAGGACCTTTCAACGTGCCAGTGTTTTTTACCCTGAAGTCACAGGGAAGCTGACTGTGGTGACATCACTTTGTGCTTGTGCAGGAGACATTGCCTTACACTTGATGTCTTTGAAATATTTAATTCTAGAAACCTACTTATTTTCTATTAAAAATTATTTCCAAAAAGCTCTAAAACAGAAGTGAAAGAAATGCTCAGTAGGAGCGAGGTGGCTCACCCAGCCCTGTCTTGTTCTTGATCAAGCATTTTCCAAGGAAGCTGCAGTTTGTGACTCAGTAGTTCCTCCGGGTTGAGAGGTTGCCACAAGGACAACACATCCTTGAAGATACGATCTGAAATGCCAGATTTTGAAAAAAAAATGATCTTAACAAACTTTAAGAGTTTAAGATTTCAGAACCTTTCAGTGACACTGAGCACTAGAGGTGCTCCCCCCCCGCCCCCCCACCGAACTGTATAGCATGTAAGCCTTTTGATGTTTTAAAGGTTTTTCTCTGGCAGCTAAGAAAAACACTCTGGAAAGTTATATTTAGTGAATTTCCTCATGTATAAATATCCCTGAGCTAGTCTGTTATCCTGGGGCATCTGGAAGAAAGGTGCTATTGTTTTAGATTCCATGATTGAAGTATAGAATAATCAATTCAAAGAGACCCTGGGGGGAAGATTCACTCACATGTGCTGTGGAAACTTGTAATCCCTGACTTTTTTAAGTTTTTCCTGCAGATGAGGAGACATTGATGAGTTCATGCTTTGGTATGTCTGGTGACAGCGGTCCTTCTTCATGGCACATTGTAGTTTATCCATCAGTTTTTATTTGATACTATTAATTTCATGTTTTCTAGGGAAACTCAGTCTTTTTATTAAAGCTTTTATTTCCGTTATCTCCCTTATTTTCGGAGTCACAACTGCTGGACAGCTATTTTGTTCGGAAGCTTCCTGCAACCCACTGAGCTGGCCACCAACCGTTCTCAGGGGTGGGCCATCCGACGGGGCTCTGATAATACACTTCATAAATTACTTAAAGCTCCTCCTCCTTTCTTACAGAGCAGTAGTTGCTGAGCTTCCCCATGAAAAATCAATGTAATTCCGGAAGATCGTGATACATTTGCAAGAAAAAAAATATGTGTCTTGTGCCTACGGGCAGGCAGACATCAGCACAGTTATGGACAAAGTAAAAGTTATATGAAATTGCAGTTACCTTACTTTAGTTTTTATTCATTTTCTCTGTTACTCTATTAAATAACTTGAGTAAGAGCAGCTGTTTCACGGTCTCCACCATGACATCTTTGAATATATAAAGCAGTAAGATATAAAAACACAGCAAAAGTATGGATACGACTGAGCACTGTCTACTGCAGCTTCCCTGAGATCTTGTTTGCAGGGCCCAGCTGCACATACAGACATGATGGAATTTGGTTTGAGAGGAACCTACAAAAATTACACAAATAACTCAGATTTTAAATGACTCGTGCACAGACATGCACCTGCTGCAGGAACCTCGCAGATTAATGTCGGGACCAATAGAAAAGCCCCTAGGAATTTAATTACATGGGCTACACTTTTGGAACTGTTATCAGCAAAATGTTAACTAGTTCTGCGAGCATGCTTTTCCTGCGGATTAGGTTTTTCAATTTTCTTTGCTTCCCTGAGACTTATGTTAAAGTCGTAGCATGCTGCTTAAACTCCTCTCTGCCATTCTTGCAGCTCGCGCCGCTTGCCGAAGATGTTCTCCACCAAACTCCGAATATGAACGCTGTTGCTTCTTTACAGAAGATCGTGGAAATTCAAAGTATGTCTTTAAGGTTTCTTTAAACATAAGCTCTACTTAGATAAGAAAAAATTGAAATTATTTTGAGGGTTAGAGCACAAAGAAATTTATTTAGCGTTTTTTTTTTAAATCTACATCTGTGTTCTTCCCTGTTTTGTTGTATTGCCTTTAAGGAGGCAAACTTATCTTACACTGATGACAGAAAGACTCTAGATAAATTTGGTTCTCTCACATTTTTTATGCACTTAGATTACTTGTTTCTTTTGTACCACTAAGCATTTAAAAAGAGTGGTGAGATAAGTTTAGGCCTTGTGATTTTGTAGCCCAATATTAATTGAAAGTGAAGTATCCCTTCCTCATGTCGAAGTTTGGCAATCATCTGGTTTTTGTCAGAAGAGGAAAAAATAATGAGGAAGCCTCATTATGAAAAAACCCAGTTTAATAAAGTAGGATAAAGTCAGAAACTTTTTATTACCTAATTCCATTTACAAACATTCCTACCCTTCTTCCCCACTGCACATGAACTTGAAGATTAGCAGGAGAAAAACAAATGGCAAAATTTGATGCAAAGGACAACCAAGAAAACCCTTTGTTTTGCCTGTGACCCATAAATGCATCTTTAAACCCCACTGAAAAAGTCACCTTCCTGCCATCTCTTTAAGGCACTGCCTTCACCTGTCAGTAACAAAATTAGGAAACGGGGTGCAACTAGAATTAGAGTGTCCATCCTTTCCTTCTGACACTGTTCATACCCACGAAGGATGCCGTGTGTGGCCTCCTCTGCCCTTCTTAGTCCCACGCATGCTTGCATTGTGGGGAAATTTTGAGACATATTCAGTAATATTACATGTGGAATAACTATGAATTTATAAAATTTTCAGAGAACAGAAAAAATAAGTGTTTGTATTCTAGGAAGCAAAATCTCTGAGCTAAGGCTAAAGTAATGGAACTGAGAGAGAGCCTAAGGGAAACGTGAAGTCAATTCATTTGTTTGAACAAAAAACTTGTCGCAGTCCTGCCTGTCCAAGATTGAGATACTCAACCTGCTTCGTGGTGATTGATTAAGGAAGGGATTCTGGCAGCGGAGAATCAAGGTTGGCTTTCTGGGTCTTCACAATAGGTTCCAGACTTGGAAGGGTTCCATGCCTGCCTGAAAATGCTTAGAAAGTTGTAAGCATGAGGCCCTCATTTTCATTTTGTATTGATCTCTGCTTATTATGTAGTAGATGATCCTGGGCAAAATCAACGTGTTGATGATGCAATGAATAAATAAATAATAGTTATCCAGAAAGAATGACGGGAGTATCATCTAAAGATGATCTGAATTGTGATTGGGAGGGAACTAGCAGGTGCTTTGAGGCTGTAAAGGAAAAGACAAACACAGAAAAGACTTTGCTTTTTCTCCATTTGGGATGTAATGTGAGAATTACTATGAAATTTTTCACTCCTATAATTTTGACACTGTGAGTTGCATTTTGCTAAGGTTCTAAATGTGTGTGCCTTTGGGGCTGCCCTTCCACATTTAAGAAACAGAAAAGGGTATATAATGTCTCTGGAGTAATGTACTAGAGTGGGTATTTCAGAGTCTCAAATTTTATAACTGTATAGCTTTGAGTTAAAACTGTGAGCTCTGGGCTTGGTACCTGATGCCTGATTTCCTTACAAAATACAAAGTTGTATTCTTCTACTTTTCTCTGCATGATGTGCTGACCTTCTACTTCCGGTGCTCCCACAGGACTCAGAGCCTTTGATTGGGCTCCATGTCCCTTTGATAAGGAAGTAGTCACTAACTCAGGGACAGTGGAAGATTGAAAATACGTGAATCCTTCTTGCTAAAAGGCTACCAATAATTCCACAACGCTGGAAGCAGAGAAATGAACCAAACAGGGGACTCTTCTGAGCTGAGGCCCTTTCCTGGTAGAAAGAGGGTCCCGAAAATAGTGCTTGTTTAACAGGAAAGCTTTCTCTTCACACTGAGGGTCACACAGGTGCCTCCTTTCAACTCTGGGAGGTGTTTGGGCTTTGGCCCGCCTCCTAGCCCAAGTTTCTGAAGGATTCTTTTGTGCTGCGTTTTGGGACTACGGTATCTGAAAACTATATAAATGTTGAGAAGCAGGCCTCATAGCATGTGGGAAACATTCAGCCAAGGTTCCTAGATAGCCTTGTCCCAAGGCATAGTGCAAGGTGCTGACAAGCCTTCTGTGAATTTCTCTTTGAGAACTGAGGCCCCTGGCTGGGGGTATGCAGGTGCTGGAGGCCGTGATTAGCATTGGCCCATTGCCTGGCCACATGTATGTGAGTTTGCAGCAGGATCATCCCTGTCCTCCTGCCCTCGTTGGCTGCTCATTTAACTGACGCGAAAAGGCCTGATAGGGCCACAGCAGGGCAGCTATCACTCCTGACAGGGAGAGACCTCTCCTGACAGTTCAGGGTTTGGTTATATCTAAAGGATATAAAATGGGATATGAGGATCAACTCTCTTTCCAAGGACAAAAGAGCAGTATCATTGTCTCAAACTTCATGTTTCTCCTCAAAAAATATAAATAGAATGACTATATGATTTCATCATCCAACTTTTGGATATTGTTGTAAAAGAACTGAAAGTAGAATACTTAAAAAAACTGAACACCTCCATTTCGTGAGACACTGTGCCCAATAGGCAAGACATAGGAACAACCTGGGTTTCCGTCATGGGTGAATGGATGAAGAAATGTTTGTACACAAAATGGAACAGGATTTAGCCTTGATAAAGGCCATCTTACAGTATGTGCCACTCTCCTCTCATGACAAAAATGTTTTGTTATCTTTTGTTTGCACTTAATTGCCCTCTCTTTTGCATAGTGACTAATGTATTAGTGCCTTCTAGTGTTTCTTGATTGAATGGCTGTCAACACTTGCGCTTTGTTTTTCTATTGCATCCAGATTGACTTTTTAAATTAACTTTAGATATTTACACTTCGTGGCCCCCCAGCCAGAAAGAAGGTTGAAGAAGAGCAGGCAAAATGCACGAGACCCCATTTCTTCTCTCTACTTCATAACCCATAAGCATGAGTTATTTCTAAATAAAGAAAACACACAAACTACAAACTACTTTTGTTGAGCTGCCATGTGCATGGCTCAGCATGGAGGTGACAATTTTCAGACCTGAATCTGGTACTTGATTGCATTGCAGTGAAAACCAACAAGTGATTGCAGGGGCAGAGGCAGCCAGAGTAAAACTATGGGCGCGTGCGCGTGTGTGTGCGTGCGTGCGTGCGTGCGTGCGTGTGTGTGTGTGTGTGTGTGTGTGTGTGTTTCCTATCCCGGAACCACACCAGCACCTTAGAGTCCATGCAATGTCAACTTCTTGGGCTTTCTCTCCTGGCACAGTTAGCAGAGTTTTCATGCTACTCTTCACACTAAGACTGGTCCATAAAAAGATTTTCACTGATGTTTGGGAAGAAAAACTGTGAAATGAGTCTTCCAGAAAACTAAATTTGCTTAGTTTGAAAGACTGTAATTTTAAGCTCGAAAAACATACAACAAATAATATTGATATTGATCTGTGAAACCCCAAAATATGGAAACCACAAGTATTGAGCCATGGTTTCCTTTTATTTATTTACATTTTTTTTGTAAGAAAGTACTACTTTAAAGTGTCAACCGACTTTGTAGACCTCCTGTGCGATAATAGTGATAATCATAGTATCTTTTGATTTGCGGATCATGAAAATATATATGTGTACAAGGATTTAAAGATTCCTTTTGAAAATTTTTGCTTCAACCCTCCAGTGGTTTGTAGCTGATAAGTTGAAAAACACTAGTGTAGAGAATTCAGAAATGGTATAAATTCCAGCGTAATGCTCTCCCCAGCAGCCAAGACAAGGCAAACCACTTCTCCCAGGAGTCTCAAGAGAAATGACGTATCGCCATGCTGCTTTTCTAAATTGGGAGAATGGCAGATAGAAAGAATCACAAATGAGCAGGAGGGCATTTCTGCCTGGTGCTCCATTTACATCTTTCCCGCACGTTACGTGTCCTACCTCATATCCGGGATTTAGATCCTGCATTTCCTTCTTGTGCCAACCAAGGCAGAATGGGACACAAACAAGAGAAATTTCTCCTTCCATTCTTGTCCAATGTGTGCTACGGAAATGGATGATCAGCTTCCATGGCTCATGTGTATAAAATTTACCAGTGTAGCTAATCTTTTCTTTTAAACACACACACACACACACACACACACACACACACACACACACACACACGCAGTATTACTTAGGGCAATGAGAAGCAACTTTATAGAAGAGACTTTTAGTTTACTCAGGTTTTGGGAAGAACTTTGAAGAAGGATAAGATTTCCTTTGATGCAGACAACTGTTATAGATGATTATGTAAATAACTAGTGGGTAGCCAGTTGTCCACATGTGCGTGTTCACACGTGCCAGAGAAATGAGGATGTCATCAGACTTTCTCTGAGAGACCTAAGGCAGATATACTCAACACCTACTTTTTGTCAAAACTACAGTTACTCTCTGTCTTTAATGTGTGTCATTGAAGAAATGTCTTCCTCCTTCTGCTGCTTGTATTCTCTGTGATTTTCCCCCTATTTTTGTTACTGAAACCTATCCTTAGAAGTAACCACTGATACTAGGAAACAACAAGAAAAGACTACTTGTGTTGATTTTAGTTTTATTCTGCTTCCAGTGGGAGATTCTAGCAGGTGAAATGAAATAGTAAATAAAGACTGTTGCTTTTCTATTAGCATGGATAATGAGAGTCTGTGAATTGGATTATTGAACGGTATGGTAATTCATTTAAAAAGTTATGGAAAGTAAAAGATAGGTTACTAATTAAGAAAGAAGAGGTACTTAATTTGAGATAAGACTCCCTAAGAAATGTTGGCTGCTCTTGTCAGAAAGGCAATTCTCAGCCTTCCCGCCTCCAATTCCCACCACTATGAAACACTGTACCTCCTTCCTCCCCACCAAGAAGGGCATTTACATCATCAGACAATCCAGGAGAAAATCCAGATTGTTTCTAAGCTGATAGGAATTTGTATACATCTCTTGTTGTAGTGGAAATTGTCCAATATTTTAACCTCAGGGGCCCCAGCACACATTTAAAAGGGTTATTTCCCCCAGATTGCAACATATGCTGCATAAATCATCTCATGGGTTTGCCTGGAGTCTGAACTCCGCACACACATGTCAACTCAAGCTCGTTTTCCTCCTATCTCATTTTAATTTTCTCCTGTGTTGTCTCTTGTGCTCTTTTTCATCCTACAGAAGTCAAGAGGGGAGAAGGAAAGGAGGAACGCACACAGCTAGGCTGGGGCTTTTCAGGTACAGGGAAAAGAGGTTTTATTTCAAAGCAGGGAGGAGCCATAGTGAAATACGAATTGTAAGAGACACCAGAGGAAGTGAGTGGGGCTTACTGATGGGGGTGAGCAAGTGAATTCAGAAGTAGCCGCCTTGTGTGATAACTAATTAGCATACCTTCTGGGGCTTCTGGATTGGAAAACGGAAAAGATGGCAGCAGCCACTTACTGAACTAAGAAACAGTAATAATAGAAATGGTTTCAAAAAAGAAGGAGAAAGTTTTAAGGAATGACGCTGTGAAATGAGAGCCTTGAAGACTGGCGATCGTGACGGCGTTGTCTTTCAATTTTGCATCATACTGAGGATATAGAGAAAAATTGGATTGAATTATTTGTGCAGTACAAACCCTGTGATTATTAGTGAATAATAAAATGACAGTTATCGAGTGCTAACAATTTGGTAGATACTATTCAAAGCATTCTTTTCGATATAAATTAACCCACTTAATCTTCTCCACAACCTTATGAGGTACTACGTCAATCCCACTGTACAGCCGAGTACCCTGAGGGACCTC
The DNA here is from genome assembly GCA_004027205.1 of Ctenodactylus gundi. Lineage (NCBI taxonomy): Eukaryota > Metazoa > Chordata > Mammalia > Rodentia > Ctenodactylidae > Ctenodactylus > Ctenodactylus gundi. The sequence goes on from PVKB01003807.1 coordinate 76,233, forward strand.
AAGGTTAATTAACCTTGTCCAGGTTCCACTGCTAATGAATCGGAAGAACCAAGAACCTTATCCAGTGAAACCCCAGAGTTTTTCTCTTCGCCATTATGTTATTCTGTCTCACAAATGAATTTATTCCTTTTGCAATCTTTTGTTTACATTTTTTCCAATTTCTTCCCAAAGTGACACGTTAAGAAAGTAATCAGTTAAGATTTGGAATTTTTGAAGATCTGCTGAGCCATTGTAGTTTTAGAAGCCCAGTGCCAAATCCCAAATCCCAAGGAACCATGGAACTACGAGTCCTTTTTGTAGCTCCTTATAAACTTATAAAATAAATCTAATCAGAAAAAAATGCAAGAAGTGGCCGAGTTTCAGATCCCCCCCCCCCTGTTGAGTTTAAAACCCCGACTGTTGTCAGGTGTGAGCTGCGATTTGTCATATATTTTTTGGCTTTAGGCAGAGACCTTGATGCGACAGCCTGGGCCAGCCAGACCTTCACTGGAGAAAAGCAGCGTGAAGCGTTTTCTCACTATTAACCCCGTCAACCCTCGCTTGTATCAGAGCCAGGTCAAACTTGTGCACATGGCTTTTTCAGCTGATGTTGACTTTCTAATTAACCATTCTCTTGAAATGTTAAAATTTCTGGTTTTGTATGGTGGAGCCTAATTACCAGAATAAGGAGGAAAGTGTGCCATCTGCTTAGAGACTTAACTTGCCTTGGTGATTTATTCCAACGGCATCTGTAATTAGGAACTTTTTTCACTCACGTTTCTTCCAAGGCAAAACTAATCAAACCAGAAAAATAAATGAAACTCTGCTTGTGTCTGGGACTGAAAACTCTTCAAGAATAGAAATACTTTGTGATTATAACTGCAGCTGTTAGCACCAGGTAAGTTTCACACACAAATATGTACCATTCTTGGGGGGAAAAAAAAGGCACATAGACAAAGACATTTGGAGGAAAGACACTTTGCTATGCACGGTTGTTCTGTTCAGGCTGAGGTTTAGCAACTTTTGGTAGCTTGTTGAAGTCTTTACAGTAAGAAGCAGTGAAAGCAAGACTTTTACTCCTTGTGTGGCTGTGTTGTCAGAGCCCACGGTTTTTCTATCAGAGCATCTATCTACATGGCCTTCTTCCTCCTAACTCATTTCCCAAGTAAGAAATCTCACTAGATTTCCTGTTCCCAGTATAACCAAGCAGACACTACAGTAGGCCTGTCCTAAAAATATAAGAGTCTCATACAGTAAAATAAACTCTTTCTGACTTCTTTCCTCCCTCCCTCCCTCCCTTCCTTCCTTCCTTCCTTCCTTCCTTCCTTCCTTCCTTCCTTCCTTTCTGGTACTAGAAATGCACTTTTATTTTTCATTTTGAGACAGAGTCTTACTTAGTTGCCGAGGTTATTATTGAAATTGCATTCCTCCAGCCTCTGTGTCCCAAGTAGCTAGGATTACAAGCATGCACTACTGCAATCAGTAAGCACACAGTATAATGCGTAAGGGGCTTGCTAGAATGTAAGGAAACAGAAGAAAGAAAAATACCAGAGGGAGAATATCCTTGGAACAAATGATGTTACCTGTGCAAAAAGAGCGTGTACACGTGCTCTCTCTCTCTCTCTCTCTCTCTCTCTCTCTCTCTCTCTCTCTCTCTCTGTCTCTCTCTGTCTCTGTCTCTCTCATATCCTGCATCAAAGGTGGGACATTTCTCTTTGATGGATACTGAGCATTTTGTCTTGGTCCACATTTAGGTTCTGGAGGGAACTAATAAAATTCCTTTCTGGAGGAAAGTACCTATAATTTAGACTTCAATATACAAAAAGATCTAATTGAACAAAATATGGGCTCCAATAAGTAAGTATGTTCCAATTTAAGAAAAAAATCCAGTGCTGAAAGATACTATCCACGAGGAAGAGTCAGCAAAGTAAGAGTCAGTAATAGCAACTGGAGAAGAACAAGGCTTATTCATAAGGTTAAAATGAAGAAGGGACAATTTTCAATTAATAGTAGTAGATGAAGGATACTCATGAGCCTGCACTCCTCCATGGAACCCTACAAGGATAGTAGAGCTTGTTTGCTTCCTTTCTATTTCCCAATACATACACTCTCTAGAATAATGAATGACAAAGGAAATAAAGGAACCTGCACAACAGATGACCATCTGTTATTATCTTAGGAAACTTGAAAAAAAAAAAACTATTGAAATGTTAGCCAGCACTGGAAGACAGGTCTCTGCCAAAGACACATACCTCAGGCCATCAGACCCATATTCCAAGGAGTTATTGACCCGCATACCTAAGACTCTTTGTTATCTCCCAGCTTTTAATTCCTCCTTTCTCCTTGTTCATTATCTCTTTCTTTTCTTCATTTATTTCTATGTACTGCTTAAAAATAATAGCCTGGATTCGTTTGCCCTGCTCCCTTTCAGTCTGCCTTATCACCAGGTTTTCTCTTCTACTTTACCAATCTAAGAAATTCTCAACTCTGGACTTATTCTACAAACATCTTTCTCTAACACCAGACCAAGACAAGCAGACTGCTAGCGGTTGTCATGAAGTGTAGTCATTTGGCCTCTTACGAATTTATGATCACCAAACGCAAACGAGCCCATTGAAATCCAAGCCAATTTCCTCTGTCCCTCTCAAAAAAATAGTCCAACTTCTCTCAGCTTCACACTTCCTCTTCTCTCTCTCTCTTAATTTTAGAATAAACTTTGTTTGGATTAAACTGTAGCTACCAACCTCCAATGAATTGTTCCTTCTATTGGTATTAAACACTCCAATACTGCTAATTCTGGACACATGCCTATAATCTCACGACCATGGTAGCCTCAGGCAGGGGAATTTCAAGTTCAAACCAAGGCTACACAACTATCTTAGTGAGACCTTGTCTCAAAAAATGAAAAGGGTGTGGATTGTAGCTCAGTGCAAATATGATGGATTCAATCCCTAGTAACGCAAAGAGAAAATTCCTCCCATCTCAAAAACCGGGTCCAGTAACCTTGTGCTTTCTACAGTTTACCAACCTCCAGGAGTTCATTTTTGAAAGATATTTCTATCTAGTCTTTTCAGCTTCGAATCCTTGTCTGACCAAATCTTGTCTGGCTGTTCTCTTACTCCGGCCACCAGTACTGTGTTCTTATTGCCAGCTTTAGAAAGTGGTTTTATTAAATTTTTTGTTTGGAAACATTTTTAGATTTAGAGAAAGCTTCAAATACAGTGCGGAACTCCCTCTATGGCATTCATCCAGGTTTTACTAATGATATTGCATTGTATTACCAGAGTACAGTTAACAGAATCATACTCTCTAGCGCCACTATGAATTTTATTTTCATTCAGTGGAGTTTTACTCCTTGATTCTGTCCCAGGATTTAATTCATGGTCCCATATTACATGCAGTTGTCATGGATCCTCTGGTGATTTTCTTTTCGTCTGTGCTCTATATGAGCCTGAAATTTTAAAAGAATACTCGTCATTTAATTTATAGAATGTCTTTGCTGCTGGTCTTTTCAAACACTTCCCCATGATTAGATTGAAGATACAAATTTCTAGCTAAAGTGCTACAGTAGGAACGCACCATTGTCAGTGTATTATATCAGGGATACCTGGTGTCAGTCTGTCTTACTCCTGCTGAGGTTAGCATTGATCACTTGATAAAATTTTCTATGTGATATTACAATGTTTCCCTTTGATATGAAAAATACAATTGCTACAACAGTATTTTAATATTGATTTTATATTTTTTATTTTTTCCTTTGACAATTATTACTTAAAATCATCTTTAAGAGTGAGCTATTTTTTCTCTTTCATTTTTTTCCCCAAAAGTTTGTTAACTTTACCTGTGTTTATGACTCTTGGGACATCTTATACATTGAATTTATTGGTTGCATAATTTTTCTCATATAATTAATTCTTTTTCAAATATTAGGACAAATTAATCTGAGCAAGCTTGTATATATGTTATTGATATTTTGTCTGTAAGTCAGCCTTTGAGACGCCTTGCATACTTAAATAATTATGGACTCATGAATACTTATTTTATTCTATGGATTGAAATTCCTTATGTTCATTGTTTATATTGAGGCTCAAATCGTTTCTACTCTAACTACTTAGAACTTCTTCAGTCTGGTTCTCGTGTCCTTTGATGTGACTCTGTCTTTGTGAACACTGTCTCACTTTCTGGTGTCACAAGAGAGCCCAGATTCACCTGGAACTCTTATAGTAGTTTTGCTGCTTGGACTAGTCTGGTTTCTCCAGAGAAATAGCACCAGCAGGAAACATATTTATAAAGAGGTGTGTTCTAAGGATTTGACTGATACAGTGGTAAAGATTGAGAGAGAAGTACACGCTAGGCACTTGGAAGGCTGTAGATGCAGTAGGGCTGATGGTGCAAGTTCCATTCTGAGCCTGAAGACCCAAGAACCTGAAGAGACAATGAGATAAGTTCTAGCTCATGCCCAAAGTCAAAAACAAGAAAATATTGATGTCCAAAGTCAGTCGGGGGGTGGGGGGGACTCCTCCCTTATCCAGCCTGTCCTGTGGAGGCCTCAGGGGAGTAAATGAGACCCCCTGTGTTGGGAAAGGCAATGTGCTTTCCTCAGACTCCTGACTGACTCGGGAGACTCTACTGGATATGCTGTCAGAGACACGCCCACAGTGGTGCTTAATCAAATACCTGGGCGCTCTGTCACCAGTTTCTAGTTAACACAGGAAAGTTACTGCAGTACTGCCTGAGGCCTAAAGTTACCGCCTTTTTAAGGGACTGGACTCTTCCCGTGAATTAATTTTGAAACTGTGGTCCGCTGCTCATTGCTCCTGGAGGCTCTCTGCTCGCAGCCCTTCTCAATGAATGTAGCCAGGTCATAGAAGTGCCTGTCCTAATATTTATTTCTGTACCTAATTACTATATATTTCTTAAAAACATATTTCCTAATGATCCCTCTTATTTAAATCTCATATACTACACGGCTTATGCTATTTTTTTCTTTTCCTTATTTTTAATGTCTTTCTCCAAAAAAATGAAAAACCTGGTTCTATTTAGTCTATAGTCCACATGCTTGTTTGTTTAGACCCTTAAATGCAAAAATAAAGCAATTTCAGAATCCATATCCCTATCAGAAACCTTGCATTAACTACACTATAGTGTTGATGTGCAGGTTGAGGATCTTTTTTTTCTTTTTTTCCTTAGCCATCTACTTAAAACACTGTCTTACAAAATATCCAGGTTATTTTTTTCACTTTTTTCCTCCTCTCAATCCATCACTTTATTCATTGATAGTTGCTTTATAAACTATGGTTTGGCTCCCATTTTGAATCACACCATGGTCTCGTTGGTTCTACAAACTGACAACAGCGAAGTTCATCTTTTCTGGTGAAGAATTACATGGGTTTGAAAAATGCACAAAATCACGTGTCTACCATCAAGTTCCCTTGTGTTACCCCTGTTTAGTACCCCCCCTCACTCCCATTTCCTGGTAACCACATATCTATATTCTGTTCTGTAGTTTCTTCTTCTTAAAAAAATTATATAGGTGGAATCATAAAATATGTTACATTTTGAGTCTGGTTTCTTTCACTTAGCAAAATAGATTTAAAATTCACTAAAGCCTTTGACAAAATCAGTAGTTTACTTGTTTGTATTGTTGAGTGGAATCTATTGTGTGGGTGACCTACAGTTAGCTTGTCTAGTGGCCTATCAAAAGACATCAAGATTACTTCCAGGTAGTGTATTAAGCTGATATTAACAGTTACACACAGATATTTCATCATAATAAATTTTCATATTTCTTAAGAAGCACCAAAGAGGTAGAAGGAGATAATGTGGAAACTTTTACACAAAGCTCATAAGGAGCTGTTGAACTGCCTTTTATAGTATCTGTCCCAGTTTGCATTTCCATTACCAGAAGAGTTCCAGTTGCTCTGTATCCACATTAATGCTTTGCACTGTCTCTTTGGTTTTCAGCCATTCTAAAAAGTGTGTAGCGATGCCTCACAATGGCTTTAATTTTTATTTTTCTAATTATATTGAAACTTTTCGTGTGGTGTTTGGATTCCATGTGTCTTCTTAGGTGAAGGATTTTTTTTTATCTTTTTCATACTTTTAAAATTGGAATTTGTATTTCTTACTCTCGAATTTAGAGGGCAATTTGTATATTCTACAGCATGTAATATTTGTCCAATAAATTAATTTAATTCCATTTTATTTAATCCTTCAATAGCATTTGAGGCTGTTGAACATGATTTCTTTCTTAAAAAACATTTCTCACTTTCCTTTTCCTTATTTCTGGATATCTTTCCATCATTTTGATTTCTTCTGGCCATGCATTGTAGTATCACCACCCTCTACATGACATCTTTTCACAAAATTCTTTTCTTCCTGATGAGGCCTATAATTTCCCAAACTGACTAGAGAAATTTCCCATGTTCGGACATAAATTAAGAACCTGGATCTAAATGCTGAACCTAACTATGGTCCAGTAATTTTACTAAATTGAGAATAAAGTGGCCAAAGTTTGGGAAGGTGACAGGACTAAACTATTTAGAATTTAAGAGGCAGAATGTTGGAGATTGAGCTGATAAAGAACAGGAAGGAAGAATGGAGAGGGAAGGAGTGAGGGAAAGGGAAAAAGGAGGGAGGAAGAGAAAGGGATAAGGGGAAGAGAGAGACTCCATGTATAGGAGTTTTGTAATGCTATAATATCTCTTCACAAGACCGGGGAAAGAACCAATAGAAAACAGTGTTTTGAATAGTTTAAGAAGTTAATACAAAATTTGGACCAGTTTTCATTCTCATTAACCACAATGGAGAGACTTTATGATTCCCCAGGCATCACATAGAAATAGCACAATGGTATCATATTTGCAGGACTAAACCAGCCTGGAACTGAAGGCTGCTCTGGAACTTTCATACAGGGCACATGCAAATATGTATCATCACAATTTGTCTTTAAAATTGGTAAGTTTTATTGACTGTAAATTATACCTCAATGAAATTGGTAAGAAATATTCATTAAATGGAACTAAAATATGAATTTTGAAAGTTCTCAGACAACTATAGTGATAGAAAACAGTGTTTTCCAATGGGAAGTATTTAAATCGATTCCTACAAAAACAAGAGGCTAATTGCGCAAACTGAAGAATAAGCGCACAGACCATGCACAAGACTTGATTTTAAAAATACGTAAGTAGACTTTGAAACAGAATCTCTGAGGAGACTCCTATCCTTAGGTAAAATAAATTCTGATTCAGAAGGGAATGGGACAGAAGTTACAAGGTTTTATAGTAAGTTTTAAAAAAAACTTGTTAAACAGCCTGTCTTATATAAAATATTTGCCAAAGGAGTTATTTATTCTGAAAGGAGAAAAAAATATAGTAGCCATGAATGTTTTGAAATAAAATACTCTTTTCAGGATTTTTTAAAAACTGCAAATAAAAATAATGTGCACTTAGTAGAAGTTTCTCTGAATTTTCCAGGTAGTGCTGTACTTGCAAAGACACTGTTTCTTAATCAAAAATATTCTAGTCTCTTGAGAAGTCCAAATATGCCAAGAATGCCACATTTATTTACCATAAAACCAGCTTTGAAGAAGATGCAGGCACTTTTATTTTAAAAATCTAAAATATTTAGGCCATACAAAGGCAAAAAGCCTATTCTTTATAAAAATATCAATGATATTGTAGAAGAGGTATAATCAGAAAACTGTTGAACATATGTAAATATTTCCCAGAAAGCATGATTCTGTTGGATTATTTTCTAATATTAAGATAATTGATATAAGTAGTTGGTTCCTGTGCTTTGATATTCATGAATTATGCAATTTTGTTTTTTAAATGAATTTTAGTAGTAAAATGATTTTTAACAGGACTATAACATACATCATCTCATAAAATAATTTTGCCCCAAAATAAATAACATGTAAGTTTTTTAAATTTTTAGTTTCATTTAGCCTCAAAATTAGCCGAGTTTGCATCAAAAATGGCTTACTTACTCCAATTATGCACCAATTTTAATGTGTTTTTAGTTTTGTATTGATATTTTAGATTCTGATAGAGTTTGCCATTTAGCTGATAAACAATGTATTTTAATAAGCTATTAAGAAGCTCTATAGAATCAGTTGTCCTGGGCCTTTCATAAACCCTAGGTGTTGATAATCTCTGAGACTGAAGAAAGCAGGAAGAGGTTTACATTAGTAGTAGCCTCTTATCCTATAAAGAAAGGATGTGGCATGATCAAAGAGGATGTCGTTCAAATCGAAAAAAAGGTAAAAAGCTAATCTGAGGAGGAGTGACTCTGAGGTTTCCAAAATGACAATGGAAGTGGGAAGAACTTTGGGGATCAGGAAGTTTTCAACCTGTCAAAAAAACTCTGGTTGGGAAATTTTTTGGCTAATAGGTTATTTCTAATGTAAAATTTTGTAAATTAACAGCTTTGTTTTTCCAAATTGTTCATCACCAATAATAATTTAGGTTTTCCTACAGTCTGACTACAGGGTGTCTACAAGATGCTATCTCTTGGCTCTTACGTGACCAGAAAACTTCAGTCTGTGGCTCTCCCTACTAGCAATTTATTGCCTGCATTCCATTATCTACTTTATTCATTCTTTACTTTACTTTTGCCAGATAAAACAAAAGTGCAGAATAATGAGGGCTGAATAGTCCCTTTTTAAAAAGTGCTGAAAAGTGGGAAGATTTACATAGTGACAAAAATGAATAAGGATAAAGGATATGACCGAATTGGGGGGGGGGGGTACACATCCAGTTTTAATGGAAAACTCCTTTTATTTGCCAATTTTATTACCATAGGAGAGTAATGGGGTGGTTGATTACCAATATTTTACTTTATGAATAGCAACTCCTAAGAACTCTAGTAGTAAACCTTGCTTTGTGTCTCTTACGTACTAATGGTGTTACTATTCCCGGGCCAATAGATATGATTGTCTTGCACATATGTTTCTGTAAGAAAAGAAACTTCACATAGCATATTAAAATATAACTCGTAAATTATGGAGGTTGAGTCAGTCACATATTACATAGTCTCTATGGTACCAACTTCCATTTTAATTATTCTGCTTTATGAGAAGAGATAGTGGTCTAAACCTGCATTATTAATGTATAATATTTTCCATTTATGTAGTAGACTTTCCCAGAGTCCATATTGAATTTAAATTTTGGTGTTATTTCTCAGTCAGGAACCTCATATGTTTGGATAAGAGCCAAACTTAGAATATTTAATCTTAGTATTTTATATGCATCAAATTTTATCCAATGAGGTCTCATGTAGCTAATATCTTTCCTACTATTCACATATGTGGGCAAAAATTTAAGCAATCATTGTCAGTCATTCTTAAAGAATTGTTATTAACAATTTATGTCTTTTGTTCTGATCTTTTGGTAGTAAACTTGTTTCTTTTTTGTATCATCGAGAGTTCTGTTCTTCAGAAATAAAGGTCCTATGCTTGACTGGAAATGTCCCTGGTTGTTCTAGGTATGCCGTATTTTCTAAAAACAAGTGCTTTCTGATCTCTACAAGGGTTCACAGGCTCATAGAAAAGTAAGGTTTTCTGCCATAACAAATTTGCTGTACCATTCAAGAGGGATATGTAACATAAAATTGGAATTATCCCCCATCATTGAGAATTAAAATGAGAATAAACCTTCATAGTATTTAAGGCCACTGTATCATTTTATAAATATTGAAATTGTTCTCTAGTGTGATCTAGTGACTCTTCTGGGATTAACATGAGGAATCCAATTTGGAAATTTTGACTTTTAACTCAAACCTCCATCTTTGGTGTCCTTCTTAATTGTACTCTTCAGGGAGTACTTGTCTTGTTTTATGATAGATTCTTCAGTGAGTTACTTGGTAACGTGGAATTTGCAATAATACAAGGTAATAGAAAAAATGGAAAAGAAAACTAATTTGAGCAAGGTTGCCTGACTGTGCTATAAAGCCACACCAGACAATCAATAAAATGTGGATCAAGTCTTATATCTAAAGAACAAAGGTAATTTGCTATCATCAAAATGATTTTTTAGCAAAATGAATATATCTGCAATGTGTGTTCATCCTTCTAATTTGGGATTTTCACAAACTGAAACTATTTTTGTATTTTTACATATATTGGAAAGAGGGTGGAGGATGACATCAGAGAATAGAGGAATAGATTCTAAAATTAGACCATGTTGGGTAAGGATTATGTCTCCTTTGATCAGTAGCAACATGACTTTGAAACATTTGCCCAATTTTGCCTGCATAGTTGTCTTGAGAGTTAAATGAAACTACAGGTTGTAAATGTGAAAACACTGCTGTGGGTTGAGGTCCAAGGTTATTCATGATTGCAAAATAATCTGTTCCTGCCTATCGCTGCAGTCTCATTGCATTACACATCAGACTCGCCCTGTGTCTCAGTTGTACCCAGCAGTTAACTATCCCTAGTAAATCACACGGATACCATTATGTGTACTGTTTCCTTTCCCGGGGATGGCCCAGCACCAACCTTCCCCTCTATTGTTGCTTGATTAGCTACTTGTCGTTCAAATATTTAGTCAAGCAATTTTTCTAGCAAGCCTTCCCTTACTTTGCCATCACCGTACGTTTTCATCGCATCTCAAAAATAATATGGCCCTTTTACACAGAGAGTTGTCGTCATTAACTAACAAAGCTGTCTCAAATAGACCAGGCATTGCTTGGGAGGGTCTCTTTGCCCTCAACAGCTGGCACAGCCTCGGCTTTGGAAATTACCAGTTTTCAGGTTTGTTGGGACCATTGTTAGTGTTCAGCTCAAATGAAAAACTTTGTGATTGTCAGTCTTTGGTCGGGACAGCTGACAAAAGCAAGTGAAGTTGTAGTGGACGCCTGTGTCAGAAGCTCTTGTTGGCATGGCAAATACACGGGGAGCGTAACTCCTCCCTTCACAGGGCATCCATTTATCCACAAAGCGAGAGTAGAAAGAAGGACAAATCATAACATGTTGGAGGTGGAAGGAAGGTGAGGTGTTTTAAGAGGCCGAAATAAAGTCTGAGTAAGCTTTAGGAGCGTAAAACTGATCCCACTTGTCTGCAATCTAGTATTAGCCTGTCTTCCTTTGCTACTCAAGCAAGACTGTATTTTGTTTATTGTTTGTTTGTTGAAAATAAGCAAACCTTATGCCTGCCACTTCACACACAAACACACACACACACACACACACTCACACACTACACATTCACACAACAACTTGGGGTCTGCACGAAGGTCTTTGATTTGCTCGTTCACGCATAGCCATCTGTCAGGTTCTCACGAAATGACTTCCCCTTCCCTCTCATTGTCCTCCTCTGCTTCAAAAAAAGAAACATTCGTATAACATGTGGATGAGCTCCAAGATCAGCTGGTGCATATGTTCAAGTTTTAAATCAGTTGTTGTTCTAGCACACACCCTGAGGTTGAGAAGAAAAGAACGCCCAGGATTAACAAACTTGCTTGTTTTGCCAAGACTGCCATTCAGTGTACGCTGGCATTGCTGGACTTTTCTTTAATATTCCAACTTCAGTTCTTAAATGGTTTAAGTAGCAGCTTTAACCTTACTCTTTCACTCATTTTTTCCAGGAGACTTCTACTTCAAGGCCACCGAGGGCGTCCCAGAGGGCATGATGCCTGGAGTCTGCCTGCTTAGTTGTAGACAGTTGTCAGTCTGCTCGCGAGTTCATTAAACTATTTCTCACTCCTCACTTTATTACCTTCTGAGTAAGGGAGAGATTCAGATGTAGGGATAACTTGGTCTTCTTAGGTCAAGGAAAGATTTAATCGTAACAGTTTTAAAAAAACAAATTCCAACTGTATTTAACAGCGGGATTTTAACTTAACAAATGCTCCGCATTGGACTTAAGCTAGTAGTCTGATTACTTTTGCTCTGACTGAATTCCTATAAAGTCTGGTGGATGTATTTTCTAGGCAAGTACTGGAAGTCAGTAAGGACGGTGACTGTGCCAAGGGGCGGTGTTCTGCCTGGTACTCAGTTGCAAGAGGAGACAGAGACCGTTTCTGCCCTGGCCTCCTTAACGGTGGACGTGGAGGTGGATGTGGAGCTGCCCTTCGCTCAGGAAGACAGCAGGTATGGGTGCAGCATGGGGAGCCCTGGGAGTGAAGATATCTAGGCTGCTGTCTGTGAACCGCCCTTCCTGTTCTCCTTCTCCTGTCTGCTCTGCCTCCTTCACCTGTTTTGTCCAGAGCCACACATGCCACAGCCATGCTTTAGACTGTGGGGAACTTGATTGTTTATTTCCCCATTTTATTGATATGTACAAGTGCGAAATTTAAGGTTTACAATGGAGTTGAGCATTTTGTGCCCATACATTTCTTGTCAAAGTGACAAGGGCTTTCCGGCTCTCCTTTTGTCCCTCCCCCTACCCTCCCTTCCCTCCCTTCACCCCCCATCCCCCTCTTTCCCTTTGTCTTTCGTTTAAAGTTCCATGAGATAGTTGTGATCTGAGTCTCTCATATCAGAGAGACCATTCGATGTTTCACCTTCTGCTTCTGACTCACTTCACTAAGCATGATGTTCTCAAGTTTCTTCCATTTGCCTGTGAAAACCTCCATGCTGTTGGACCTTACAGATGCATAGTATTCCATTGTGTATAAATACCACAGTTTGTGTATCCACTGGCCTGTTGATGGGTATTTTGGTGACTTCCATGTTCTAGCTATTGTTAGTTGTGCTGCTATGAACATGGGTATACATATATCTCTGTTGTATGTTGTTTTGGCTTCTTTTGGATATATTCCCAGGAGGGGTGTCGCCGGATCAAAGGGGATATTTATTTCTAGTCTTTTGGGAGCTCTCCGTACTGCTTTCCAGAGTGATGGAACGAATTTACATTCCCACCAGCAGTGCAGGAGGGTTCCTTTCTCCCCACAGCCTCGCCAGCATTGATTGCTATTTGATTTGTTGATATAAGCCGTTCTCTCTGGAGTGAGATGGTATCTTAGCGTTGTTTTGATTTGCATTTCTCTTATGGCTAGAGATGTTGAGCATCTTCTCATGTATCTATTGGCCATTTGTACTTCTTTGTGAGTGAACTGCCTCTTCATTTCATTTGCCCATTTTTCAATAAGATTCTTTATTTTGGTGGGCTTAATTTTCTTTAGCTCCCTATGTATTCTAGTTATGAGTTTCTTATCTGAGGTGTTGGTGGTGAATATTTTTTCCCATTCTGTTGGTTGTTTATTTACAATGTTGACAATCCATACAATGGGAAAAGGACAGCCTGTTCAACAAATGGTGCTGGGAAAACTGTACATCCACATGCAGAAGAATGGATCTAGTCACACACCTGTCACCATGCACCAAAATCAAATCAAAATGGATCAAAGACCTAAACATAAAAAATGAAACACTAAACCTTCTGGAAGACAAAGTAGGCAAATATCTAAAGACATAGGGGTAGGCAAAGATTTTCTTGACAAGACACCAAGAGCAAAAGAAATTATCCCCATTATCAACAAATGTGATCTTGTCAAATTAAAGTTTCTGCACAGTAAAGGAAACTGTCAACATTGTAAATAAAGAACCAACAGACTGAGAAAAAATATTCACCACCAACACCTCGACTGTTTCATTCTTCCAAGAGAAGTGCAGAGCGGGAGCATATGGCTGCAGTTCCCAGGGAACGAGGAAGGGTGAGATGGTGGTGAGGACAGTCGCTCCTTGTTGGCTGGGTAATTGAGTGCAGATCATTATGGGAGGAGCTGCTTGCAAGCTTGACTTCTTTGCCTAATTATCCCTATCCAGATGTCCTTTCTCTCCTCTCAGTGTTTCAAAGTTTCTGATAGAACAAAGGGAAAGAAGAGAGCAAAAGATGGAGGCATTGCTAGTCAGGGAGTAGCCAAAATGCACCCTCACTCCTGTGTGGCTTTCCGGGAGCTCTAATGACTGGGAAGGGATGGTAGGAAGTTGCCTGCAAAGGAGGAAGGAGTGTGCGCAACAAGCTTTGTGGCCAGGACTGGTGTCTGGCTTTGTTTCGCATTATAAGATGGAATTGGTCCCAACTCATCTTCCTGTGGACATAGCTGTCTGAGGAACAAACAAAACATAAAGTTGAGCTGAGATAGAGTATGTTTTTCTTCTTATTTTAAGGAGTCTTTTGATAGTTTGTGCGTGCTCATCTCCATCATCCTGTTCTATGGACATGCCACTTCGACAGTTTCTTCATAGTCTTCTGTACCTAAAGCCGCCACCAAAGTACACAACACTGGTACACACATCCACAGTGTGTGAATGACTCTGGGGAGGTCGTGCTGGACCTCTGCCCATGTTCCCTCTTCAGTGCTTTTGAGAAGGAAATCGAACTCCCTTGGTCAGTAACATTACCATTAATTACACAGAATCCTGCTACTAGTCCATAGCTGGCAAATTTCCCAAGAATGCACAAATTTGAGCACTCTAGCATTCTTGTTTTTACTGGTTACTCAGAGTTTGATGGATTTAACATCTTGTTTTGGCCAAGAGCAGGAGATAGACTAAATAAGATATTTCACTTATGTAATATTTTTTCTCACTCTATGCGGTTAAAGAGTGGATTATCAGTAAGAAACATGTTGCATATTACTGAATTGGAAGGCATCTTCTTACGATATCATAGAACATAAAGGAAAATGTATTTTACATCTTTGGTAGTATGAACCAACCCCCTGCTGTTCCCAGCTAAGAACTGAACCAAGTTCATAATCCAGAGGTGTTGCAATTATTCCCAAAGCCAAAAACAGTTAGTTGCCTGTCATCTGAGGGCAATAAAACTGAGGAAGCTAGCATCTGCTCGTGTTGGAAATAAAAGGAGTATAGCTATTCTTTAGAATTCATTTAATATAGAGAAAAAGAGTTTGAATTCCAACCTGAGTGAAATGAATTATAAGTAATTTTGCCTATTAAATTGCAGAGCTTAGAACAATTAACAGTAATAAATGATGTTATGAACCCCATGTAATATAACAGTCTCAGCACTTTGGCAAGAATTGGGCCTATAAGCCTACTTGTTTATCCTTGGGTAAATAATGTGCTTGGCTCCTGCTAATCTGTAGGAATTAACCCCAGCTAAAGCCTACGTGATGTTTAAGCTCATACAATAGTAGCAGTGAGAGAAGATGAATGCTAATGTCCTGGTGTGTAGAGGAGTAGAGAGCTCTTCCCTGGTTTCACCTTCACTTTTCAGCTTTATAGATTCTTTCTATTGAGATTGATTTCTCTTGTAGGAAGAAAAGTGATTGTTCTTGAAATGTTTTCTATGGCTTTGAACTCCTGTTTTCTATTCAGAAAAAGTAATATTCTTCTAGAACTGGCTCTTGTCTTTCAATTGAACCTTGCATAAATCTCACCATGAGGGAAGGAGAAAAGAAGAGAGAGGGCGGGGGGGGGGGGGGTAGATAGAGACAGACAGAGAGACCTCCCCCCCCTTCCCCTGAAAGCCACAGAACATTTTCTCTTGCCAGGGGAAATGCTACCAGAATTGTCCCCTTACTCAATAGAGAAATACGACTTTTAAAACAAGATAAAGAGGCAGAAATGTTCTTGGTTCTTTGTTATGAATGCAATACTGTAAGCACACAGGAAATAGAAAAATTAGGAAAACCAGAGAGCTAAACGGCTGGAAAAGAGTGAAGGCAAGATTCTTTTTATAGGAAATTCTTGCCAGTTATTTTGGAGGCTACATTGGTGTTTGGAGTGAGATGACTCACTTCATACTCAGATTCTGGGTAAAGCAGCTCTTTTCCTGGCCAACTCATATCTGACTCATTTACCACTAGTGAATAAGGATAAAATGCTCCTGGCTAAGGACCATTGTAAGTATTTTCTGTTCATTTTTCTTGGACTGGGGGGAGTTAAAGGTTTTATTTTTTTCATTTTTATAACTATATTGATGGACCTTGAAGGCTAAATTTTAGGGAAGAGGTATATGGGTATTCAGTTTGGGGATAGTTAGCCAATACACAGTTTTCAAATGTATTTTGGAGTGGCAAAGGATTAAATGAGAGAGAAGGGATTGATGGGTCAACAGAAAAGCAAACCAACCCATCGTAAGTCCAACTTATATAGTTAAAGATTAAATAAGCTTGAGTGATTATGTAGTCTGTTGCTTACATGTAAGAACTGTGATGTTAAGATGGGTTGTTTTTTTCCTTGTTTGCTAGGAAAGTGTACCTTTAGAGATTTCTAGTCTGAATTTGTTAGATAGCTATTTCAAAATACTTGTACTTTGGAAAGGTCAGTACAATACTTAGATTTACTCTTGGATACTTGTCCGGGCTATGTTGAAGATGAACAAAAAGTCTCTCTGGAGATCAAGACTCCGAGATGATCAACCAATGAGTGTTCAGGAGCACATTGACACTCTAAAAGTTCTCACTGTGTCTTTTCATAAACTGATGACAAATGCTGAAAAAGTTTTCAAATGTCAATTTGACCTACTAAGTATAGTGTGTATTATGTTAGATTTTAGTAATGTGGTCCAGTGTGGTTGTTTAATCACTTAGTTTACCACTTTTGGCAATGTTTTTTTATAAAAGAGTCATTACATAATACAAAAGCGTGAGAAAGTGTATGATTCTAAGTCTTGCTATTTTGATTTCTTAAGTAACTTCTTACTCATGAATATAAAAATATAACAATAAGGTGGAAATTTCCAAATATATTTGCCTTAGCTTTGAATGTCATATCAGTAGCTCCAATAACATTGATAACTCCATTTTTTAAAACATGTTGATTATTTAGAAATGCAAACATTATCCAATAAATGTTCGTGCTTAATGTACTTAGAAATCTGGCTTTGTTAATATATCCATCCATTGGGATGGTGTATCTAAGATTTCTAGAAATCAGTACACAAATTATACCAAATACACAGATTATATCCGATTTTTCTCTATAATACCGTTATTTTGAAGTACTCTTTATCTAAGCAGGCACACGTTCCAAAATGCATTTTACTTTTAGTTTGCCCCAGTGCCAGCAGAGCCTTAGTTGGATAGTAGGCTGAAATTTAGAAGCTCCTGGTAGAAGGAAGGACAGTGTGTCTTATCTTGTTTTCCTTCTTTTCTTGGAACTATAAGTTCATCTGTGTTTAGTGACTGATGTGGTCTTGGGTCATACGTGAAATCTCATTTGATATATTAGAGAATAAATTTGATGGCCCATTGTGGGTTTTTTTGGAGGTTCACTTTTATATTCTTTATCAAATAGCATTTACCTTGTAAAAGGAAACCAAATTAAATAGAATTCTGCATAAAATGAAACACGTGACAACGGTGGCTCATGGTCTCATCTTTGCCTCCGGCCCTGCAACTCCTGTACTTCCAATGTGGAAAAAGAATAGAGTTTGACTCTATGGTTAATTTGCCCAGACACTCTAAATTTTATTATTCTTGTTTTTAGCATATTTTATAGGATTATTAGAATGACATGAAACAGTATAGCCTAAGAACGTAATACTTGAGACATAGAAACACTCAAGCCTATCATTTTTCTTTTTTGGTTCGCTCTATTTTTTTTTTCTTTACTCCCTTAGTATACACTGTTCACATGTCAGTGATCTATCGCAATCTCCAGCCTTGGACACTAGGTACCAGTTTAGTGGAAGACATTCTCCCAAGTACAGAGTGTGGAGTGAGGGAATGGGCGTATTTGTTACACAGCAGGCTGTTGAAGGGCGGGCTTTGAAACAGCAAGCAACAGCAGGAAGGGTAGGGAGAAGCGAAGCTCCACTCCTGTCAGATCAAAAGTGGCATTAGAATCTAATAAAAGCTGACAGGAGGTGAAGCTTCCCTCTTTGTTCCCCTCCTGCCGGCCCCATCTAGTCCACAGGTCTGGCCCTTTTAGGGCCAAGGACTGGAATTGGCCTGGGAAACCCCCAATCTACAGTATAAGAACACAGAAGCAGTACCTTGTCATCTGTACATTTCACTGCTGTTGGTAAAGTCAACAACAGTCATTTCAAAAAAAGACCCTAATGGATAATTACTAGGTAATTGATTCAATTAGCTAATCTGTGGTTCCATAACTTAACTTTAAAACTTCTATAATGTTCAAAATGTTGAAGGTGCTTACTCTCTTTCCTGTCCCTGGGACAAAATGTGACACCGTCAGTGTAAAGGAGAGGGTAGTTATGCCTCACAGCTTCCGAGGGTTCAGTTCATAAATGATTAGCTCGCTCCAAAGTAGAAAGAGAATAATGCAAGAGGATGGTGGGGGAAAGGAACTAACCTGTGCTAGCCGTGAAGAAGAGAAAAGGAGAGAGGAGATGGAGAGGGAGGAGTTGAGAACAAAATATGTTCAGCGGGTCATGCCCCCAATGACACTTCTCAGCAGGTCACACTTCCATTCAATTATTAACTCTCAGGGGCTTTTCTGATAAGCATACTCTATCGCCTCCTCAAGCCTCACTTTTGAGCACATGAGGATTTGGGGGTACACTTTAAATACAAGCCACGACTTTCTACCCCAGTCTCCAAAAGGCTCATGTCCATCTTATTAGGCGAAATGTATTTAGTCCGTCTCTGAAAGTCATCAGGGTCTTAATAGTCCCAGCATTTCTAGCTCAAAGTCTTCTCTGAGACTAAAGGTAAACTTTTAACTTTGAAACCCTTTAAATTTCAAAAAGAAAGTTAAATGTTTTCAACATAACATGACATAGACTGAATATTACCATTTCAGAAAGGAGGAATGAGACAATAAAAAAGGAATCAGATCAAAGCAAGACTGAAAGCCTGTAAGACAAGCATTAAATCCTGTAGCTCCATATGTAGTTAAACGATGTTAAAAAGGTAGCAACATTTTCTGGTAATACCTAAAGTCGGCTGTGTCTTTCTATTCACTTATGCCTTCTGAGGAGTATTATGTTTCTATATGCTTTTCCGAACTGTGAGTTGACATGCTTTTTTATACTACAAATTGACAGTGTCCATGTTCATATTATGATGGTTAACCAGAGTCCACTGTACTCGTATCACAAAGATGACTTGGCTAAGCATACATGGTGAAGTGATTAGTGATTACACAACATACTTGCTTGACTGGAGAAAAGAATTTTATTTAGCAGCATTGAAATTTCCAAAAGTGAAGCTGATTGATGACAAGATGAAGAATAAGAAGAAAGAGCACATAAGAACATTGAAGTCATTTACTTTTTTAAATTCTTTATAGTTATTTCTCTGTGGCAGACACAATACTAGAAGCCAGATACAAAGTTTCCTTGCACTCTTCAGAGGATTCACAAACTTGAAGACTGTGCTAGTTTTCTACTGTTACCATGAAAACATACTAAAAATCTGGTAATTTAAAGCAACACAAAATTCTGTAAGGCTGCAACAGGTCTCTCTCTGCTACATGCAGGTATTTTCAAGACTCAGTTCCTTTTTGGAGGCTCAGAGGGAGAAACTTTCTCATTTCTTTTCTAGCCTCTGGAGGCCACCTGCATTCCTTGGCTCCTGACACTCGTCCTCCCATCTTCGAAGTCAATGGCTTCTTTCCCTCTGACATTTTTCCAGTCATCACATCTTTCTCTGACTGGAAGGAAGAAAGGATTTCTGCTTTTTAAGGGCTGAAAGGATTGGTTTGGAATCACTAGGATAGTCTAGGATAATTTGTACAGCTAAAGGTCCATAACCTTAATCACATCTACAAAGTCCGTTTTGCCATGCAAGTTGGCGTAGTCACGGGATCCTAATCACATGGACATCCTTGAGGGCTTTGTTTCTGCAAGTGGGTCAAATGTGAAGAAGCAGGTACAATAAACAGCAAGTTATTCCATGAGATTGAGATAAGATCTTGAAGAATGATGGAGAACTTAACACAGACAGTAGCCTGGGGAACAAGTTACAGAGCCAGAGCCAACTGAACCACAGTGGAATAACATATGAGACTTTACCTAGTAAATAAGACAGAGACAATAACTTGAGCACACTATCAAGCTTTTTTTTTCTACTTCTAGACAAACTATCCTCATCTTTTGTTTAATGCTTCTGTCTTTCTTTTTTCGCTATCTTTATTAATGTATATGTGTGTGTTACATAATAGTTTCAATGAGCTTGAGTATATATATATATATATATATATATATATATATATATATATATATATTTTCATCAACATTGTAATCTCTTCTCCTTCCCAGTTTCTACCCTTCCATACCCATCCCATTCCCTCAACTCCCCTTATCACACCCATTTGTTTCTATAAAATGCCTGTATTCTGGGTTATTCATATTAGGAAAACTATGTGATATTTAATCTTTTGCATTTAACTCAGTTTGCAATCATGAAGGTCTCAAATCATGACCATTTACCTACAAAATTCTCAAATCTATTCTGTCTTCTTTCTAATCCATCCTCTACATAGTCATCATAAGCCTCTTCAAAATGAAACAAAACAACTAGAATGCAAATGCTGCCACACCTCTGCTTGAAACTCTTCAATACTTTCCTGTTTCCATTAATATAAAAAAATATTTTTTCTCAACAAGGCTTACAGGCCCTGTGAGACTTGACTCTTCCCTACAGTACATGCTTTATCACTAGCATTTATCCTCTTTGATTTCTGGTCTGGGCCACAATGATAATTTTATTTAGGTTATGTGTTTTTTTTTTTTTTATTTACTGGGTTATAACTAACGCATCATAATTTCTGCAGGCCCGAGGGTTGTTACTTACTCCACACTCTTGAGCATCACCCAGGGCAACATGGATGACATTTTAAACACTGAAAGTTTACTTGCAGTCCACATCACTTTCATCAGAAGCTACCTGTCACTGGCATCATTCATTTTGTCTGTTCTTCAATTTCATCTAGATGGAAGCAGTTGAAACACGTGCTGCACACAGCTTTTAATCTGCCTTCTTTCACATTGCTAAGCTTAATATTTTTGACACTCATCCAAGTCATTGACAATCTGGAGTCTGTTTATATGTTGATCATTGCTCATTATGTTGCGTATTAGCGTATCCTAATTTGTTCACATTCTTCCCTGTGGATGAATGTGCTTGCTTTGTTTCCAACTTGGGGCTACTGTGAATAAAACTACTATGATCTTGTTATTGTTGTGGAAAGCACATAAAATTTATCAGCTTCGCCACTGTAAGTGAGTAGTACACTAGTGTTACTTATATGCATACTATTGTGCAAGCAATCTTTAGAACTTCATCTTGACAAAAGCAAAACTCTACAGCTGTTTAACAGCTTCTTTCTGGGCCATAGCAACTACTACTCTGCTTTCTGTTTAAAAGTTGTATTACATTTGGTAGCTCATGGAAATGGAAACGTGCACTTTTTTTTCTTTCTGTAACTAACTTCACTTAGCTTGATGAATCCCAAGATTCATTCCCCTTATAGGATGTGATAAGATTTCCTTCTTGTAAAGGCTAAATAATATTCCATCTTAAGTAATGCCTCAATTTCCTTATGCATTCGCCTGTTTATTAGTGTTTATACTGCTTCTACCTCTTGACTATTGTGAAATTCTATCTTCTGTGACTTCAGTTTTCCCCTAGTGCTCACATCCACACCATGGCTTCTTTGGCGTATGCCTTCCCTATGGATAGAGTGCTTACGTGGTCATCTTTCTCCCTCTGACACTTTTCTGCCCTTCCCATCCTCTTCTACCCTTAGATCAAATATTATCGAATGGAACATGTTCTCTGACCACCAATCCCAAATTAGGTCAGGTTTCCCTTCGTAAGTTGTACCTGCTCAGGTCTCTTCTAGACCTCTGCACTATTCCATACAGCCTAATCAAAACTTGTATTTGTTATTAGGTGGATTTGATTGATTTGTTTCCTCCCAAAAGCTTTGTATAAATTGTAGCTGTACTCATTTGCCCTACTGTACTTTTTCTGACTCCCGTATAGTACCTGACACATATTGAATCCTTAACTACTTTGTTAGTAATAGATCAAAAGATATGAGCTATTACCTGTCATGGTTACTTTCTCATTGCTGGGACAGAAAACGTGACACCTACAACTTCATGGAGGATAGACTTAGCTTACGGAAGGTCAGAATCTATTCAAGGGCCGCATTCTGGGTGCCTGTGAAAACAGTACCACATGGATTACACCAAGCTCTCCCACTGGCAGTGGTGGAACCATATGGTGAGACATAGCTGAAGGAAAGCTGATCACAGCGTGACAGATAGGAAACCAAGTGAGGGAGAGACGGTGGAGCTAGTATATTTCCTTGAGTCCTATCCCAATAATCTACCCCTTCCAGTCAACCCCAGTGTTCCACACTTTCTGACCAGGCCTCATTGCTTAACTGCACATCATGCACATCATTCCATAGGTCTCCACAACAGAGGAACATTACAGATTCAAACTATAACATTTCACCCCTAGCTCCCCGCCACCCCCCCCCAAAAAAAGATGTCCCCATTCTCATGAAAAATGCACTTAGTCCTTTTCTAGGAGTTGCCAAAACCTTGACAGTTCCAGAACTGCTAAAAAGTCCCAGTCCAAAGTGTCATTGAGGTGCATGCCAAAGTCTTGGTTGTGAGCTCCTGTGAAAATTAAAGAAAAGCTAAACACTGCCAAGACACAGTGCCACAGACTTACAAAAGGGAGGCCTAGGAGAATAGAAAACAGTCAGATCGAAACAAGACTGAAGCAAGGGTTAAATCCTATAGTTCTGTGTGCAGCACGTGGATAAAATGTGGCAAGATGTGAGCTCCAAAGGCTTGGGTGACCCTGCCGCTGTGCATTGCCTCTGGCTGCAATCTCCATAGCTTCTCCTTGGGGCTGGCTCTGCTCATAGCCCCTGGCTTTTTCCCAGAGATGATCCACACTTCTGGCATCTTGAAAGTTTCAGTCTCCACTGCACCTTAGGCTTCTTCTTCATAGCTTCATGCACTGTCCTCCTAGGGGCACACTGCATGGCCACATAGGCCTTCTTCTGAAATCTGCTGGAAGTCTCCATAACCTCACAACTTTCACATTCTAAGTGCCTGTGAAGCCAACATTCCATGGAGGACACTAAGATTTTCACCCACTGGTTTAATCAAAAGTCTGGCCCCCTTGGAAAATTGCTGCCGGAATCTCTGATTTCTTAGATGACTGAACCCATTACAGTAACCATGTGACAGCCTGAACATTGGGCCACCTTGAAATTTTCTCCAACAGATTAAGCAATCTACTATCCTTAATTTCAGTTTCAGTCAGAGTCTTTAGACATGAGAAAAATACTGACACACTTTTTTGCTAGAGCATTGAACACATGGTTTCTAGACCAATTGCCAATAAATTCCTGCTTCTTCTCTGAAATAGCTTGAGTCTGGCCTTTCCAATCTGTGCTGTCAGCATGCTGGTCTTCTAACCTCTGACCAGAATCTCCCATGAATCTCTGCTTGCAGTATTCTAAGACTCTTTTCTAGCCACAATCTTCAAACCTTCCAACCTCCTCTCACAAACCAGTTCTAAAGGCTTCTAAACCATATTGTTGGGCAAAGTCACAACAATGACTTCCCCACACCTCCTGGGGTATCAGTTTCTGTCTTAGTTACTTTCTTGTTGTTGGGACAGATTACCCAGCATCCATAACTGAAGGGAGAAAAGATTTATTTGCACTCACAGTTTCAGCAGGTCTCAGTTCATTCATGGTAGGCTGGCGATGGGGAAGTGCACGGCAGAGGCATAGCTGGAAGAAAGCTGTTCATGGCGTGACAGTCAGGAAGCCACGTTAGGGAGGTAAGGCAGAGCTAGTGTCGATCTTTCCAGGTCCTGTCCAGAAATCTACCTCTTCCTGGTCAAGCCCCAGTGCTCTGTCCCTTCCAGTCTGAGGCCATACCACTTAGCAACACAAGATTTCATAGGTACTGTACAACACAGAGGCCTGGGGCTTCTGGGGAAGATGCCAGATCCAAGCCAGAACATTACCTAAGTGTAGTCCTTGGAAGAACAAAGATCTCAGGGCAGCTGGGGAACCACAAAGAACTGGGAAGAAAGAGATGGGTGTGGCAATACTGGGGGGGGGGGATTTCAATATTACAGTACGAATATGGATTGCATCCTGCTTTCAATAATAAACTTTTAAAGCAAGAGCAAGACAGCATAGGTCTGTGTGTTTTAAATGACAGTGGCACCGAAAAGGGATTGATATGCTACTGAAGACATAGCAAAGAAATTCTTTCGACATTTATGTTAACAAAGCCAAGTAATGATAAAAGAAGAAATGTGAAGAGATGCCCACAAAACAAGAGTATTGTAGGTAAAATTTGAAAAAATAAAGTGTAGTTGGCACTTCATGAAGGAGGAAGGAAGCTAAATGCGGTAGTCTGGGGCTGAGGTGATAGCTTAGTGAATTTTATTTCTTTGTTTACTAAGGAGTTTGAATATTACTTTCATTCTTTCACTTAGACACTTTCCTAACATGTATGAGACCTTTGATTTAATCCATAGTGCTAAGAAAAAGAAAACACTGTATAATGATATAGTGATGCCATTGATTAAAAGAGAACAGGCAAAGAATTATTTAAAATGAATACATACTATAAAATTATAAGGTTTAAAATGAAGAAAAGTATGTTTTAAAGCAAGCTAAGATTGGGTAATGAATATTATATTTTAAAAAGTCTGTGAGGACTGAGGGAATTGTCCAGCAGTTAAAGCACTTGCCTAACAAGCACAAGGTCCTGCATTCAATTCCCCAACAGCACGTAAGCTGGGCGTGGTGATGCACACCTGTACCCTAGCACTGGGAAGGCTGAGACAGCAGGATTGCCATGACATTGAGTCTAGCCTGGGCTACATAGTGAGTTCAAGAACAGCCTGGACTACAGAGCTACAGAGTGAGATTCTGTCTCAAATAAATAAATAAATACATAAATAAATAAATAAATAAATAAATAAATAAATAAAAGCTGTGAGGATCATCCACAAAAACTTGCAGCCACTTGTGTGTGTGATGGTAAAGCTTATGTGTATGTGCACGTGTATCTATGTATGTTTATATGTGTGAGCATATGGGTGTGTCTACTTTTTTGAGTTTATTATTTCTGCATATCTTTGTGATATGATCACTCATATGTATTTTAAAATTGCACACTCAGGTGTGGAGTTGTAGTTTAAATTGAAAATTTTCCTGGCATATTTAGGCTTTGCTAAAATTCTTGCTTTATTCTTAATTTAGATTATTTCTAAGGATCTATAAGAGTCATCTCCACACACACAAACATTTTTTAAAAAGCACTTAGGGAATGTCTTCTATGTGTGTGAAATGATTGGAGGAATACCAAAAAAAATGAAGATAGAAACAAGAGAAAGAACATAAAATTTCATTTACAAAACATATAATGCAGTGTAAAATGAGTTCTAAATTTTTGGAAAGTGCAAAGTAAAAAAATCAATAAAATAAACAGTTATATTTAACATAAGCATGAGAGTTATTGATTCTCTTTTTGTACTGAGTTGTATGGTTTGCTGAAAGAATTTAAAGTAATGCTCAAACTCCTTAGTAAGTAAAGAAAATTCAACAACAACAATTGGATTATGTGTATTGAATGGTAAACATTCATTTAGAATTTAAGGGAAGTGTAGAGCGTGACTTCCATGCAGGCAGAGACTTGTGTCTGTTTTCTTCATTGCTGTGATCCAGTTTCCCTAAAACTGGCTCCTGGGCAATAGAGTAGATTCACAGTCACTCTCTCAAGTGTCATTGCAAAGATAAGTAAGCTGGGCAGTGCTTGCGGGGGAGATGTGAGGCTCTGGGTTCCTCCTAGATATAGGGAGGTCATCTATGGCAGCCACGACAGGTGGCAACTCAGCATCATTTGGTATATACCAAACATGCGTCCTACTAACCCTGTTCCTGGTAATGTATGCTAAAGTCATTCTCATATAGAGCCATCAGAGCACAAGTATTAGGACGTTCATAAGAGCTTTATTCCTTATAGTTGAGTAAAGTGTTAGCCTCGTGTTCACTGTTAGAGGAATGAACATTTAAAATGTGGTGATGCCTACCTTAGGGTACCCAGGTAGTAATGACTAGCAGTGAACTAGGTAAATATAACTAACTGGGTGGATTCCATAAACACAGTGCCAAGGGAGTAATTTATGAAATGAAATGATGCATATGTATAAAATAAAGTTTACACAAAATACAATATGTGCCCACAAAACCTTAATCTGTAGCTGGAAGCAACAGAAATAATGTGTACCACAAATATTAGATTGTTGCCTTGGAGAAGGAAGAGTAAGACATAGACATTAAATAAAGAACATGAGGAAATATTTCTTCCTAACAATATTAATATGAATTAACAAATTGTTGTAAAAGCCATAGAAAATGAAATGTTAATTTAATAGAAAACACCCAAATTTATCTTTCGTGAGTTTCTTTTATGATTAGCACCAAGCCTATGGTCTTCACCTACCTGATTGCAAGGGGTTTTAAATTTCAAGATGTAAAGATTGTAATCTTCCTCTTTTCATTTTTTTTATAACTGTGTTTTCATTAATCAAGGTGAATTGAGTTTGTCTATAAAGAGGAGAAGTAGGAAGCCCTCCTGTTTCCACAGCATTCCTGCTCACTTTGCCCCTCAAAGCAAAAATGAATGCATAGAACCTAAGTCATTCATTTACATTCATTTAGCCTGTAAAAATTTGAGGACACATAAAATAGTTATTTAGGGCCAAGGATTAAGTAAAGATATCAAATCCCCTGAGACCCACCTCCATGAGAGTGAGTAGGCATTTCCTGTCTTACATTAGCTCTCTGTTCCACAACCCCAGGGACAACTTTGGGATTATTATTTCTGTTTTGAAGAGAAAATCCAAAATTTACAGACACTAAGTTAAATTTGAGAACAAATTTAATTTTTTAATTTTTTTTTTTTACTTTTTCCCCATTTTATTGATATGGATAAGTGCAAAATTTAAGGTTCACAATGAAGTTGAGCATTCTGTGCACATACATATCTTGTTAAGGTAACAAGGACTTTCCCACTCTCCTTTTGTCCCTCCCCCGACCCATCCCTCTATCCCTCCCCACCCTACCCCCCTGGTTCACTTTGTTTTTTTAAGTTCCCTAAGAGTTGTGATCTGGGCCTCTCATATCAAAGAGACCATTTGATGTTTCACCTTCTGCTTCTGACTCACTTCACTAAGCATGATGTTCTCAAGTTTCTTCCATTTGCCCACAAAGGCCTCCATGCTGTTGGACTTTATGGATGCATGGTATTGCATGGTGTATAAATACCACAGTTTGTGTATCCATTGGTCTGTTGATGGGTATTTGGGTGACTTCCATATTTTAGCTATTGTTAGTTGTGCTGCTATGAACATGGGTATACATGCACCTCTGTTATGTGTTGTTTTGACCTCTTTTGGATATACTCCCAGGAGGGGGTGTCACTGGATCAAAGGGGATATTTATTTCTAGTCTTTTGAGAGATCTCCATACTGCTTTCCAGAGTGGTTGTACAAATTTATATTCCCACCAGCAGAACAAATCTTAAAAAGGGACAAAGTTGGGACTTGAACTGAGGGCGCCTGCGTTGAAACCCATGATATTTTCCAACCTGCTGTGTGCCAAGTCTTCACTATAAGATATGGTGGAGAACTAGTCGATTATGCATAGGGAGAGATGATCCAATAGAATGTAAGAAGCAGTAAACAATTTTTTAAAGTAGTAAATGATTTAAAAGGGAGTGCAGAAACAAAATGCACATGATGGAAAGTCTCCATGTTTCAATGCAAGAGGCTCAAATTTCGCTAGTCAGTGGACAATGGCATAGAGGCCCTGCTCACTTCCTGGACTAGGCCTGCACACACAGATCCTCCACTAAAAGAAGACAGGTGTCCTCGCCTATGTATGACCCTGAGATGTTCTCACGGGGAATTCTCAGTGTCCGAGGAGTTCAGCCACACTAATTCCTGGCTGTAGGAGAATGATTGTCCTCCTGTGATTTGGGGTTAGAGGTAGAAAAAACTCCGTATCTGCTAGAATACTTAGTTTGGGTACTGTATAACTTTTTAAATATTCACAGTAAATTTTTGTATGTCTGTGTGTGTATATACAAACGTACTCAACTGTATGTTTTGAAATATAAATGTTTTTCTAAATTTAAAATTTTTTCTTCTTAAAATAGTAATCAGTTTAAGTAGAAAATATTATAATTGAATATGAGTCACTAGATAAATTTTATCTCAATTATCAGGCCTAACCACTTTCTTGCAACCTCTGTGCTGTGAACATTCTTAAACAGACTGTATCTTCCTAAGAAATAGCATTTCCTTTTTTATTTCTTTCCTTCTTTGTAAAAATATTTTTCATTGAGTCTTCTAGAACTTTCTTTTTTTTTTGCTAATGTTTAATAATGAATGTGTAATGTTTGTCTTTAATTTTTTCAAAGGACATGTTTAAGTCCTTTTAAAACTTTTTATTATCATTCTATGGTTATACCTTTCTTCAAGTTTCAAATTTATTATAAAAATGCTAAGCTAACGTGTCTAGTACTTAGGTAAAGATCCACGCAAAGATCCATTATCAGCTCTTTCTCCTCAGAAAACTATAACATAACATGGCTAAATAGTTCATTTGTCTTCATAAGTAACTCTGTTTTAAATATAGCCTTTTTTTCTAACGTGGAAACGATTTATTATGCAGTACTGGCGAGTAGGTAAATGATATGAACAAAAATGAAAAGTATTGGCCAATTGTTTCATCATCTAGCAAGGACCATCATGAAAAGTTAGTGGGTTTTGCTTTTTCCTAGCAGCATAGACATAGCACTATATCTTAGTGCCATTTGTCATGATTTTGTGTTTATAGCGGATACTGAAGCACAATCCTTAAGTATTCAGTTACTCTCAGAGTGCTTGTTATTTATACAGCCTCCAGGTTTTATTTGTTTGTTTTGTTTTTACCATGCATTAGTTCTATAAAGAACATTTTTTCTTCATGCTTTGCACCAGAAACTACACCTTCATGGAAGTGCAGTTACAACATGAGCAATTACAACATTTGCAAATCACAGAGCTCAGGCTGTAACTCTACTCTGACATCTCAAATCCCAGTAATCCAACTTCCAACGACAATCCAACTACTTCATGTATTTGGAGTACTGCTACAATTTGTTCTTTTGACTAAATTAAAAATCACGCTACAAGTTTGCCCTAAAACACCCTCAAAGTGTTACTAAATTAAGGTTAAGTCTTGAGTATAAATTTTCGAGCAATTAGTTTTGGTTTTGCCCGAGCAGAACACCCCACAGATGATGCCAAATAAAAACTATTTACACACTAGCATAGTGCATTTCTTATAAAAAATGTTGGGTCTGTAGCAGCGATTTGCTAATCAAATTCAGAATTTGATTTGAAATGCCCCCCGGCAGGCAGCCAATCGAGTTATGAAAGAACAGAAGCAAAACCCAGAGCCCTGATGAGCCTCCTACAGAAGCTGAGCCCTTTGCTTTCATTTGCAAGTGGGTTCCATAGGAAATCACCACGATTACTCCTACAATAAAATATTGTAGTTCATTTTTTCAATAAATTATTGAACTGTGCTAGACACAAAACATGTACATTTCGGAATCTAGAGTTATAAAATATTCTGACATGTTTTAATATAAACAGGAACGTTTCCAGTGATTGCTTGGATCTAAAATGTTTTTCCACTTGACATTTGTTTATACTTCCTAGGAAAGAAACTCTATTTATGGATAACTGAATAACACAAATAAACATCAGAGAGGGCTGAGAAATCAGCTTTGATTATGCATGAAAATCTACAATGTCATTGTGTACTCTCATGCCGTATTCTGATTGCCTGTTTATTTTTACAGAACTGCTGGTGAGCCCATGGATGAGGAGCCAGCCTTGTGAAGTGCCAAGTCTCCCCTGCTATTTCCTGTGTGTGACATCATTGTGTGACCCCCCCACACACCCCAGCACCTTCAGACATGTCTTGTCTGCTGCCTGGGTGGCACAGATTCGATAGAACATAAACACTGGGCACAGAATTCTGAACAGCAGCCTCACTTGTTCTTTGGATGTACTTGAAAGGGCATTAAA
Source organism: Ctenodactylus gundi (assembly GCA_004027205.1). Classification (NCBI taxonomy): domain Eukaryota; kingdom Metazoa; phylum Chordata; class Mammalia; order Rodentia; family Ctenodactylidae; genus Ctenodactylus; species Ctenodactylus gundi. The sequence goes on from PVKB01003807.1 coordinate 106,233, forward strand.
GGTTCCTGAATCGTAACCGCTATGATTCTAAAGTTACAGTAACCCACGACTGGAAGAGACTCCTTCCAGCGTGCTTTTGTTATGCCGGTCACCCACTCCCAGACACAGAGTAGGAGCTAGACACATCCAAGCCGGCACTAGGTATTGTGCATTTTAGAAGCTGTGACAGCCAGTGACATTCGGGGCAAAGCCCGAGACGTACCCATTCCGGACGTTCTGATTAGTTTTTCATTGGGCAGTTTTTTTTTTTTTCTTTGTCAAACAGTCTTAAATTGTTTACAGAATTTGCTCTTGGCTATGAAGGAATAACAATCCCAGACAAATCACAGAGGGGCTTGGGGGGAATTTTATGTTTCTGTTTGTTGTTCTTTTCCTTTTTTTTTTCTTTTTGTTGTTTTTTTTTTCCCTCTCTTCTTTGGCCTTTGTTCTAGCACATGGTTCAACCCTTCCTTGTTGAGTGTTCAAGATGGAGGACCTGGGTGAGGCTCCTTTCACCCCCCCAGTGGAAGTTAACCACACTGTATCTCAAAGCCCAAATGCCAAAGGAACCTCACACACTGTAATAATGCTGCAATATTTATGTCGTTTTAATTTTTTTTAGAAAAATCACTCTACTTCCCTAAAAAAATCCCTCTCATGTTCTCACGCAGGGACAATTCATATATGCGTTGGAAACTGAGGCTCCTTCTCCCCTCCTCCCTGACCCCGGTGACAGCAGTTGCTGATGTGCGGTCCATGCAGGATTTGCTGCCTTTGAAGAGCACACGGCTTTTCGAAGATAGGCTTAATTTGTTCCAAATCTATCGAGCTCATTCTCTCTCCTACCCTTTTCTTCTCTGCACTGGTTCTTTACGTCTTACCTTTCATCTTCCTTCTCGTAGAAAAACTGAAGATTATTCCTAATCTCCCCTACTACTCAGGGGCTTTGGGCATTCAGTTGATTTTGTTTACTTTCCAGGTTAACACAACTGCTTTATCCGATTGTTATTCTTTTAGCTATGGAACCATTGAAGCAAATGTGGTTTAAGAAATGTCACCGAGTTTTCTAGATCTTTGAAATGTGTTAATGAAGGTACTGCTTATCTGAAGTCACCTTGAATTGAGTTAACCTAGAAGCTGTGCCTTCATGTGAAAACAAACACCAAACGTAACCTTTGCCCATGTTGCCTTAGCGGCAAAGTTCAAGAATAAAGGACATTTGTTTTTGAGGTTAAAAGCTATTTGGTAAATAAGGTTATCCCCCTACCTCGGGAAATTGTACTTCAATGTAAAACTCAAGCACATACGGACATTGAGGTAGAATACCTTGCATATTTAATATCTGACAATGCTTTTGAAAGATTTGATGTTTCTTTTTTATATTTTCCTAACTCAAAGGATATATTAAAGCCATAAGTGAAGATTGTCATGCTTTTATTCAGAAGTCTGAAGGAAACCTTAATTAAAACAAGGTTTTAGAGAAGGGCATGATATGAAAGATATGGAACAATATGGTTTTAGTTAGAGCGGACTCTAACCTGTAAATCAAAGATGAAAGATTTCACTCAAGTAGAATTATATAACTCCCTTTTGTTATACAGTCAGACCATATTTTTCATGCATTTGGGTCTTTTAGGATTACCATTTTAATTTAAAAGATTTTTATTACATGTACAAAAATGGCTCAATACTTGCTTTAACATCTTAGAAATTTGAGATAGCCTTTGAAATAGAAAGTCTGAAGTGAAATGTAACTTAGTATTTGGTAAAAATAACTCATTGCATAAGGGTTAAGTCAATGTAGACACATAATGAATTATTTGTACATTTCATTGTCATGATATTTTCAAAGACATTCATGCCAGTCATATTTGCTAGCTCTTGTTATTTTGTATTAATTGCTTGAGGAAATTTATTTCAAATAATGGAGACAAAGTTTAAAAAAAAACCTTCTCCGTTTAAAAAGGAAAAAAAATCACATTTTGATTAGAAGCATAATCGTGAAATTTAAAAATCAGCTTTATAACTATAAATCCCCATGGTTACTTTTCAGTCTCCCCAAATAGTTTAGATGTAGGTTAAGAAAACAAAACAGTGCGGCACAGACATACTCATTTGCTAATGTCCCTTTCAACAGCTCGGCCATATATTTACATATGAGCCACCAGTCTGACAAAGCCAAATCACTAGGACATCCTCAAAAGAGCTGGGATTTAAAACTGACACATGGGTGCCTTCATGACACATTGGTTGTAGTCAGAATCATTAGGGTACCAGAAGAGGACCAGTCAGCGCTGAATGGAGTTCTAAGAACAGAATACCAGTGGGTGGGTTTTGATGCCATCATTACAAGATGGACTATGGCTCTGAGGGGCAGCATGGAAACTTTTGAGAGAATCAACACTTCTTTTCAAATATATCAGCACCTTTTTGAACAGGCAATTTCACCTGGTAGAGTTTTGTTCACTTAAATATTAATTTTTTTTTGCTCCCAAGGAAAGGCAGGTAGAGAAGCGGATCCTACTTTACCCGTTAGCTAGCTCATTATATTCCATATTTTAAAAGATAATAGCCTGGACTTTCCACTGTCTCACAGTGAATAAAAATAATAATTTGGAGAAATCTATTGGTAAGCGATACGGGAAGTTTAATGAAATTTCATAATAGATGCAAAAACATTAAATAATTAATTTCTCAAACATAGCATGATTTATTGTTTCATTAAGTCATTAGCAAAAATAGATCCCACGTGAAAACAGAGGTTATATTGCTTAGTAAATGGGGAGAATATTTGAGGTAATTATTTTAAAATATTTAATAAGTTTATAACATCAATAGTGAAGCTACAAGTCAGGGTTTGGAGAAAACTGTAATATTTATTTTAAAAAACTGTAAATCGCATTCCCATTGACAAACGTAGGAACAGAAATCTTGCCTTCAAGTTTGGCTGCAACCCCACTGACACTTTCTTGTCTTCTGGACAACATGGCAGCCTTGAAAACAGGGTATCCCTTCTATAAATACTCAAGCATTACAAGACTGGTCTCTCCTAATAATGTGGTCCTATTTTATTTCTGGAGGTCAATCCCCAAAGCCTTGTAGATTTAGTAGATTTCTTACAGACTCCAAATGGAAGTAAGTCAGATGGTGTGCAACATCTCCTGGGAGTAAATTCCTGGTCCATCAGTCTTTTCACGCTTGGTGTTTATCTAAACATTTATTTTAAAAATTATTTACATAACTCTTAGTATTTATGCTTAGAAAATCTACTCCCAATTTGTCTCAGGGGTAAAATGTATTAAAAATCTAACAGCCCCTAAAGAAACAAGGTAAAATTTTCTGTCTTCAAAGTGATAATTCTGAACCCAAAATAGAAAGTCTGTCACAGAGTTTGATACTGTCATATCTAGTGTTATCTAATGTAACACTCTTCCGGCTTCAGGAATGAAATCACTTGTCTGCTGGAAAAAACAAAAGACAAAGAAAAAGGCAGAAGTGGTAAACAGCACACCTGTCAGACTATTTCCCTCCTCAAAGAAGCATTTTCACCTCCAAAAGAAATGAAACCAGATGACCCTTTCTAAGGAGTGAAGGCATTTTATTGTTGTCCCCAAAACTGACCATCAACACAGTCTTTATCACTAACAAATTTTTGTGCTCTCCAAAGATGAAAATATATTTTGGTCCCTAGCAGTCCTTTAATAGAAATATCACAAAATATCTCATCACCTCCATCAACACCACCACTAAAATATAAAGTTCTGATGTATTTGAAATTCATACCCTTGCCTCCTACCTGTAACAGTTTCCTATCTTTTCTTTACCCAAAGCTTCATGCAGCCAAGCATGCTTGTCAGGTGGCCAGAGGATAAAATTTTAAATGAACATGGCATACCCTTGTACTGCAGTCATTTGACTTACCATATCCCTGGCTGGTTTTCTGGAATGTATTAAGAAACCATTGAGTCAGTTTTTCATATGCTAGAAATAGCTGGGTTACACAAATCACAGTCTATTAATCTGGAGCTTCTTGGGCTTATACCCAATGATAAGGTATTATCATAGTAATTATTTCTTAAACTGTCATAAGTCTCAAGCCAGTACAGTTAGCAAAGACACAGTGAACTCGCTCTACAGTGCCAAGCTTTCTAACCAATAATTTCCTTCCCTCATTTTCCTCTTTATTTCCCTTCCAATAACCAAATTACCAATCAGAATAATTTTGATTTCATTAAAAATGGTTACTAGTTAATTTCTAAGCAATCAGAATGATTTCTGAAATCTCTATGTTTCTAGGCAAAAACAACCTTCACAACTTCTTTTCTGAGACACCACTGTTCATACAGTCCTTTGCACCATTTTATATAATCACTAATTGTTATCTTTTTCATCTTTTTAAGTACCATTCGTCTTTCCTTTTGTAACTGTTTTAATCTTTAAAAGATAAAAAAATACTGCGTTTTAGTGTCTAGTTTCTATACAAAAATTCTACACAGAATTTCCATTTCAGTTAAAGTCTTCCACCACTTTTACCACTACCCCCTTTTGGTTGTTTTAATTATTGAATAGAGAAAGTTGTACATATACTTTCTGACATCTGGAATACATTGTTGCGCATCAACTCCACAAGCATGGAGTCCCACCTGGGGAAAAAAAGGTAAAAGAGAATATTTAAATCAATATATTTTAGAAGTAAAAGATTTTCAGACTCTTCAATGAAAACTGGAGTCTCTTTATGTTCTTGTTTGGGCCTGAAGCACAAAGAAGGCAAACTACAACAACAAATGTAATCATGAGGGTCAAATATTTTCTAGGACATTCTTGTCAGGTGCTTTAGCCTTCATTTTGTTTGCCTTTCTTGTAGATGGCAAGTTGTAACAACTGATAAAGTAATGGCAGAAATATCTTTATTAACTTAAAATTGAATAGAAATGGAATAACCAATGAGAAAAGGAGGACTAAGAATTCTATAGTTGGAGGAAGAATAGCACTTCCCTGGGTATGCAAAAATTGCTTCTCAGTAAATATCTCCACTTGGTCTTCCTAAACTGTAAGAATCTCAAAGTCTGCATAATCAGTGTCAGTATCGAGTCCACACGGCCAAGTAGGTGACGTTGCAGGGGTTGTTGAGCACATCAAGCATGCTGTCAAAACGAGTGACCATTTTGTTGGTGAGAGACATGCCCGTGATGTCGTCATATGAAAGCAAATATTGGGATATTTTAAAATCAGGTGGGCAGGTCAGTTGGGAGGCCAATATTTAGTTCCTTTGTGATGAGACACTCTAGACCATGCTTGTCGATGTGTGTGCCAATAACCCAGAGTTTCTGGCTTAATACAATTGTCTTTTCTATTGTGGTCTAATATCTGTTTCCGTAATGAGATCCATTTGTGGTCTTCTGTGTGCCAGTGGTTTTTCCTTTCCTTCTTCTTTTCTTTTAGCTCATGTTCACCAAGATCTGTCATCCAGAGCTGCTGAGAAGAATATATGTTGCCGAATTCCTTTTCTTAAATTGTGCTACCAGTGGTGTTTTCCCAGATGTGCAAAAGAATTATCTAATAAAGGATCGATACCTATTAACAGTACCATTGTTCAACATGTTCATGGAATGTTTGCCTTCTTTCTGATTTCCTTTTTCTATTTAAAAACACAATGCTGTGCTTCAAGTTATTGTTAATGTTGTTAATGTCATGACTTTTCTTCAAAAAGAATGAAAGATCCCCTTTTGTCTTCTGTTTTCTACGGAATTAGATTTCCTCTAGTCCTATGTGAATAAAAGCTATTTGAAATAAAAAAAATATCTGTATGTTTCTACATCCTAGGTGCCTACCATTAGACTCTGCAGCAGATATTTGGTAAATATTTGTGGGATAAATAAACACGATGAATTTTGAATTATTATGATATATACTATTCTACTTTACAAAGAGGAAAACATTTACTTCCAAGTAAATTCCCTCTATGGTGAAATGAGAATTCACCAAAGAGAAAAAGTAAGTTGAAAAAGAGTCACTACTTAGAATGTAGTTTGCTGGTCAGGCTAAAGGATAGTAACAGCTAAAACTGGTCAAGTGCCTCCCGCAAGCCTGTTACTGAACTGAATGCCAGATACGAGAATTCTGCTGACCCATTTCTTAAATCCTACACTATATGATGTGTTATAATTCTGACTTATACACGAGAACATTGAGCATCAACCAAGGTAACTCATTTACTCACTGTTACACATTAGGACTTCTACGACTTAGACCCAAAGTGTCTTCCAAAAGTCTCACTTGACGGTAGAACTCACAAATGGTGACTTCCAAGTTATGAGTGGCACTCTACCACTGAGTTCATAAACTGAATGCACTATTAGGAGTTGAGGCCCCCCGGAAGAGACGGGGAAGTGGGAACATACCTTTGGAGCTCTGTGTACCTCTCTCTGGCTCTTCCTGCTCTCTCTTTCCTAGTTCCACGGGTTAAGCAGTGTTCTTTTGCCACACCCTTCTGCCATGATGTTTCTACCCTAGAGTCAACTCACCTTAGACTCAAAACCCCCAAAACATGAGTCAAAATAAGTTTTCTTTGTGTAAGTTGTGGGTGTCCAGTACTTTGTCTGAGTGGTGAAAACTTAAGAGAGAGATGAGATTCAATCTTCATCCATTGTCGAGCTTTCAATTTCAAGTTTTTATCCCCTTTCTGATGTGCCGTTACACATCAAAGATGGCACTCTGATTTTTTCACTAAGAAAAATACATGATGAGCCTGCAGAATAGATTGTATGCTCAGTTTTTGTTAACCCTAAGATTTTATTGAATTATCATGTTGAATTAATCTGGTAATTGTGGGTAGGTTTGTATAGTAAGTACAAGTTGCAAAAACAGTTCTTTCTTTCTCTAGTTCAGCATGTTTCTTTAATCTAGCCAAGACCCCTAAAATGTCTTTGGAACACATACTCAAAAACTCTTGAAATCTATTCCAAGACCAATACTTATTCTTGTATTTTAAGACCCCCTGCAATGTTCAACATTCTAAAACATAACTATTTCCTGTGGACAATGGTTTGGGTTCCTTCTGGGAAAAGATAGTAATATTTTGTCTAACTGAAAGTAAACTTGAGAGAGTATGTGTGAATAGACTATTTCAATGATAAACACCTTCAATTTAATCAGAGTTGTCAAATGGCAAATGTTAATTGATGCTTTTTTGTTTCTTTTAAGTTTCCATGGTGAAAAGAAAGCAATTGGGAAAAAAAAGTGGAATATCAGGAGAAAATTAAGAATGGATATCATATTTTTAAAAGAGTAGTTTGCATTTGAAAATGAACATCTGCAGAATTTCTTTCATTACTTAACAGTTTCATTGTACTTTAGCGTTATTGAAGTCAAAGTACTTTCAAGTACTGTAATTACTCCCTAACGTTGTGTTTCTAATAACCTAAACCAATTCCTATGATATTCCAAGTTGACCATAAGTAGGTCATTTCCTATATACTTTAAAAAGTGCTTAAAGATTAACAAGATTGTCTTTCAAATGTTATATGAATATAGAAGCAAGAATCAATAAAATAGGTGAATGAATTTTTAAAAAATTGTTTTTAATTTTTAAAATTACTTTAAAAATGGTCTTTTAAACCAAAGAAGAGACTAAAAATAGTGCATCCATCATAGATCAAATTTAAAGTTTTGAATGTATCTGAAAATAATCTCTATGAACTACATATTGAAAATTTATATAGTACATTTTAAATATGCTGTAATACATACATTTTTTGTACATTATTTTACAAGTGAACATTAAATAAATCAATTCTCTTAAAACTTAGGGGCTTTGTTTTTTAATCAACACCTGACAGGAGAAGGTAGAGGGGCGATCCTGATTTAGTATTTAACAAAATTACTAAATCAAATTTAAACCTATGTATTTAATAACTTTTCAAAATACATTTAATAATTCTAATTTTGAACCTGGAGTATTCATGAAAGTTTTAAACTTAGCAACTGATAATTTAAATGTCATTGCACAATATCTGAGCATTAATTTTGATTATTATTTTGATTAGCTTATAAACTAGTATTTTTAAAACAATTGTGCTTTTGTTTTACCAGTCAGCTTAAATTTATAAACTCTAAGGTATTTATTTATAAGTTTATGAATATCTTAAACCTCACAGCTTTTAATCTAAAAGACATACGCAAAGAAGACAGACATTTATGACACATATCATATTCAACGTATTTAATGGCTTAAGCCTTTGTCTTTTAAATTAACCAATTAATGAACACTCTTATGTTTTTAAGTTAATTTGGTTTTATTTAAGCAATTTAAGGACACAAAACATATATTCTCATTCATACTTAGGAGCAGATTTATGATATTTGCTAGTTAAATAATACCCCTTATTTTACTAGATATTTAAATGGTTAATGAAACATGGCAATGAACACAAAAGAAAAATCTTACTCAAAATAAGATCACTCTTTTAAAGTTAGTTTTACAATAAGCACTATTGCAAACAGATTAGTAGTCTGTCCTGTTACAAATTGGACTTCAATATATTATCACAAGCTTGAAGAAAGAGAATATATATGTTTTTAGCAAAAAACCTTTAGCATTTTAACACAATTATAAATAACCCAGATGTTTTAACTTAAATGGATGCTTTAGTTTCTTTTGTAGGAGCCCAAAGCATTTAAGCAGAGTCAATTTTTGAGACATTGTTATTATCATCAGTATTAGTATTTTGAGATGGGGGTCTCACTCGTCTAAATTGGCCTTAAACTCTTAGCAATCCTTCTTCTCTGCGCTCCCCAGTGTGGAGATAGTAGCTGTCTGTCACTACACCTGCTTGATCTGTGTGTGTGGTTCTGAAAATGGAACCTAGAGCCTTGCTCTTGCTAAATAAGCACTTTAACTAATGTGCATGTCTGAGCCACTGACTAATTTTATTATTATTTTTCTTTTTAGCCTTTGAGACAAAGTTTTGAATTTATAATTTAGCAGTATAATCATTATTATATAAACTTCCTTTTTTTAAATTGCAAGTTTTAATAGCACTGATATAGAAGAATCCAAGAATGATTTTAGATTTTCTTAACCTAGAAAAATTGTCATTGGCCACAAATATACACGTATATGCTTGTGTAAAGTGTTGCAACTGGGGACTGCCCAAGGAATAGCTCTCAGGTGTGTGTTGTTAACTCAAGGGGCGGGGCGTGGGGTAGGAGCGCCCACTGTGGGCGTGGGCAGCCCGAGCAGCCCTGGCGTGGCGTGAGTCTCGGAGTCTTTGCTTGTTCCTGCCTTGCTCCTTCAGGTCGCAAATCTCCACGACAGATTCACATCAGTCTCTGGCCTTTGCTTTGCTGTTTGGACAACGACCTATGGAAGGCCCACATCGGCTGTCCTGCGGTCTCAGTGGTTTCGGTATCGTCGTGGCACGAGTCTAAGCAGCCGCCCAGCTCTTGCACAAGACCCCGGCCAATTATCTCTGCAAACTTGTAAGTCCTCCAAATACATTCCCTTTATCTCTGTAAATTCTAGTAACTCTGCCTCTCTTAGAACCCTGACAATACAGTTGCTATGTTGTCTAGACTGGTCTCCAGCTTGCGACTGGAGCTTGTGTTCCCCTGCCTCGGCCTCCCCAGGTGTTAGGATTACGGGAATGCCTCAGCACACTCAGCTTACCTCCCTGTTCCTATAACAGCCTTACCTATAACACTCGGGAAGCTCCTAAGTTTCTTATGGCCTTAATTTTCTTGTTTCTCTTATTTAATGATTTGACAGTTAAACAATCTACTTCTGTTATTTTAGGAAAATTATACACTATATTTCTATGATTCTAGAGGCTAATATGTTATTAAGATACAGTCTACACATAGGAGTCAATTGTTGCAGCTGAAGGCATAGCTCAGCTGTTAAGAGTACTCGCCTAACTTGCACAAGGCTCTGGATTTAATTCCCCAGCATCACACAAACCAGGCCTATAAACCTGTAATCCCAGTATTTGGGGAGCTGTGGGAAGATTGCTGTCAGTTCAAGGCCAGCCTGGGCTACCTAGTGAGTTCAGCACCAGTCAGCATTACAAAGAAAAACTCTGCCTCAAAAAAAAAAAAAAAGAATCAATAATCATATCTCTACTCTCCCCCTGCAGACTAAAAGGATCTTTGTCGTCATTCCTACATGCTCTATCTTACATTTTATTATCGTCTCTTATTTAGGTTCATTTATATTTAAACCTTGATTTTATTTATAAAAATAGTTGTGATTTATCAGTGATCATCAATATATTTTTGCTTTTAGTATTATCAATAAAAATACTAATCCTAGATGTCATCATGTCAGCCAATTCTTTAATTCCTCTACTCATCACTTTGCTAACATCTTGTTTGTTTTTTTCTCTCTGGCTAGAGTGATGAATTTCCTCCCATTTTGCCTATTTATAATGTATTTTATTCTTAGATCTCAATTTTAATGAGGTGATGGCCGTGTATATAATTATAGGTCATTTTTTGAGTATTTTATGACATAATTTATCAAATTCTTTTCTCTACTCTCACTACCAAGATGTCTATAATTACCTAGTTGTTTCTCTGAGTGCAATCTGTTTTTTCTCTACTTCTAGTTCTTTCTGGAACTTCTTTGTGAGCAGGTGGGGTCTATTTTGTGCTCAGCAACAAGACCTTGTTTCCTCAATTAAATGATTCAATTATCTTCACTTGTCTGAAGAAACGTTTATAATTTATAATACTTCCTACTGCTCCAATTCTCTTCTTTTTAATAATCATTAGATACAAGTCTTGTTGGGTGTAAATCAATAGATTTTATTCTGCTTTCTTGTCTGGAACCTTGTCTTTTACATTTTTTCCATTGAATAATCTTTTCATCCTATCTGTTGAGTAATTTCTTCTAACCTTGTATTTTTAACTTTATGCAGTCTTATCCTATAATTTAAAATTTTTAAAAACACTGTAGTCATGTTTAAGTGTATCCACTTTTCCAATATTTCTTTATTGTTGTATTTTATTTTCTTATTGCTCAAATTTTTTATTTTACATTTCAATAATTCCTGTACCTTTAGTTTATAGTGCGTATGAGAGTACTCTGTGATTTCAAGTACACAAGTACCTGCTTATATTGGTTGGTTTGCTTCTCTGAAAATTTTTACTGTGAATTTATTTTCAGTAAGAATTCTTACCTTAGCAATCCCCTGTGGTCTGAATTGAGGACACATTTTTCTGAAGCAGTTTTACATTTCTTTTTGGCAGACATTCCAGCACTCTTAGCATTTAGAACCACTCTAATACTTATTTTTCTGCTGATGAATTCTTTGGCCAGTAGAATAATATGAATTGAAATCACATTCTATGTCTAGGCTTCCCAATTCTCACTCAGGAGAAACACTTTTCCTCATTTGGTGTCCATAATACACAACCTACAACTTTCCTGTCGTTTCGTTGTCAATTAGATCCGACCACGTGGAGTGCAGCCTTCTAAGAACTGGGAGTTAATTATGTGCTTGAGTGACAGGATGGATGTCTCATTTCCAAATCTGTACCTGAAGAAGTCCCAAAGGTTCATCTCCTATCTCTGCATAGGCCTTGGAACACCAGCCCTGGGTTACATTATGCTGACAATTCTCACGACCTAGGTTCTAGCCTGGGTCAGCACCAGCTTTCTCTCTTGCCGCTCTCATTTCCAGGGCTCTGCTTCTCCTAGGAAATCTTCCTAGTTTTGGTAGATTTAGCCATACATTATTTTCCCCATTTTATTTATATGTATAAGCACCAAATTTAAGGCTTGCAATGAAGTTGAGCATTTGGTGCACCTATGTATCTTGTCAAAGTGACAAGGATTTTTCCACTCTCCTTTAGTCCCTCCCCTTACCCACCCCAACCCTCCCTTCCCCGCCCTACCCCCCTGTTTCACTTTGTTTTTCGTTTTAAGTTCCATAAGACAGCCATACATTTTAAAAGGAAGTTTTAGATATCTCATCTTAAACGTTCTGGCAGAAGTGTTGTAGTTTATGTGGTTTCTACCTAGACAGTCTTGAAGGTTGCTTCTAGATCCTTCGTTAAAAAAGTAAGAGGATTGAGCACCTGAGTTTCATGCGTCCCTTTATCCTTGATAATCTGTTAGTTGTTCATATTCATGAAATGGACACACTAGCTCCCGACACTGCTATTACTCTATTACTTAAGAGAGCTCCACCTTCTGAGTAATGGGCAGCCAGTCTCATAAGAGTTTTCCATAAATCCAAAGTGATTAAAGGGTTTGTAGGCTCCTTTAAGAAGGAAACCAGAAGTTAAAAACACATAGACCATCTGCAGAAAGCTGCCTATTCCTAATTGTTTAATATTTTCATACCCTCTGAAAATTACCTCTGACAACAGAATGTTAGTAGCCCTTTTGGGGGGCTGTGTATCAGCCAAAGAAATGAAAGCAAGAAAAACTAGTAGTGAGTGCTACGTGTATGAAAGTCAGAGATGATTATAGAATCACGTGGGTACCAGTTTCTACTCTCTCCAAACATGACAGGAAAAGAGATACCCTTTCCATATTAGAGAGTGAAAGATTTGGGCTAATGCGTGGCAGGGGTACACAGTTCGTTGCTCTCTAGTATGCACTGCGGCCAGGTGAACATTCATACTTCATATTGCTTTCTAGTGAAAACGATTTAATGAATTATGCTGCACGTTCTTCTAGCTGCTGAGTGCAGCACTTCCTTGTCTCCTTGTGGCTTTTTTTTTTTTTTTTTAGATCCTTTGCCTATCCTATGGGTGAACATCTTTCGGACTAAAAAGTGTTCAAAGTGTTCACTGGAAAGACAAAGAACCATTGCTGTAGGACAAAAACATTTTCTTTCAGAAAAGAACGTTCGAGCACACACACACAAAAAAAGATGTGGGATTTTTTATGAATCATATCCTGTAATTTTTCACTTTTTTTCCAGCTACCTCCTTCTCAGAACAGAATCCAAGAAAACCAAAGAAAACTATTTGTGCTGTGTGCAAATTTTTTGCCAAATTGAATTACATAATTCATCTAGCAGATTTGATGAGTTCCTGGATGTAATTTGCACATTTGCATTTTGGGCACAAAGAAATAATGCATTTGTTACATATGAAAAATACAGCGTTTGTTACAAAACCATTTTCTGTAATTGCTTGAGAATGTTTTTGTGTAGTATAGACACTTAGGCATACAACGTGGCTATTTACCAGCACAATTCAGGATATTTGACTGTGAATATAAGGATTTATAGAGCCAAATTCCTATACTGGTAGAAATTAAGCATAATTCTCATAAATTATAATATTAAAATATTACTCAAATATATTAATTAACTCTGGCCAATTTTTAAAACTTCCAGGTTAAAAATATTAAATTTGCATTGATGCCCCATACTCAGAATACATATTATCTATCCCTTCTTTGTAAAAATAAACATTCAAAATTGTGGCAGTAAGATGGTGGAAGGTGAATGGATTCCTCACAGTAACATTGAACAAAGACTTGAAAACAACTTTTTGGAAACTCAAAAGACATTCAATGAAAATGTTTTCCTATTAGCAATCATGTTGATGTAAATGGACTAAACTCTTCAAAAGATAAGCTTGAAAAAAATTATTGAAGAAAACAAGATCCAACTACGTGTTATCTGGATCTGCAAAAGACATACTTAGTATAGGTTGAAAGTGGAAGGGTAGGAAAGGACAATCCACACAAATAGTCATGACAACACCATGGTGGCCATACCTATATAAAGTGGAACTGAACTCAGAAACTGTAACAAGAGACAAGGAAATTATATAACTGTAAAAGGGTCACTTCAAGACAAAGATATATGATTGTTTGCACACAGGCACCCAATACCAGAGCCTTTGCACATATATAAAAGAAATATTGATATAAACAACTAAAGAAATTAGAAATGTAATAATAGGATGCTTCAGTATCTCATCTTCAATAATGAGTGGGGCAACTGGATGGAAAATCAACAAAGAAATTGTGAATCTACATAACACTGAAACCCAAATGAAGGTTACAAACATACACAGACCATTCATGTAAGATCAGCACAGCAAGTGGTTCTCTCAAATACACGTGGTATGTTCTCCAGGACAGATCACATGGGAGGTCACAAACCAAGTTTTAACAAACAGAAGGCTGAAAAAATCTCAAGAATCTTTTCTGATCACAGCAAAGCGAATCTGGAAATCAGTAGCAGAAGAAAACTGAGATATTCGCCGTACATGGAAAGTTAATGGTAAACTTTTAAACAACCAATAGGCCAAAGAACAAATCTCAGAATTAGAACACATTTTTAGATAAATAAAAATGGAAATACAGCATACCGAAACTTAAGAGACAAAGTGAAAGCAGTATTGATAGGAAAATTGATAGCTGTACATTGTTACATTGAGAGAAGAGAGTGGGCTCAGCTAGGAAACTAATTTTACAAAGTTAGATAAGAGACAAGAAAAAGTTGCATCACCTATATGCTACTGGGAATATGGTAAGATCAATGAATTTCATGAACTTGGACCCATTGTCACTCCTTATTATCTGCAAGGTATATTTCGTGACCAGAAGAAATGCTACGTTACACATTGGTTGAAAAAAAAAAAAAAACAAGTGTTCTACAAGTTCACAGATGGTAGTTTTGTCAAAGTTACTGCCATGCAAAGAATGCAAATTCACGTGCAGAATAAATGTCTATTCCAGAACTAACAAAATTTTGCCTCATCTGTGATAAGTATCGCCAACATAATCAACCTTCCACCAGGACACTGCACAGAAGATCAGTGTTTTTCAGTGTTTGTCTGCTTTAGGCAAAATGAACACTCAGCATGTGGCGTAGACAAGTCAGCCTCGATCGGTGAAGTTGCTGTGGTCATACGTAGTCTGTATTCTTACCAATATGGCTCCTTTATTCACCAGCCTATTGGATGATAGTAGTCTGACTGGGAAAAGAGGCTGACCAGTATTCACACAACTTGTCTTTACATCCACTTGATTATAAAAATCCCAATCTGCTAAGATCACCTTTTGGTTCACATTCACTTGGGATGCAAATATCTTCAAGATGTTCAATTGTTCAGAGGGCTCTATCCACGTATCTCTTCCCCCCAAATTTCTTTACCATCAGTTTTTTCACCTTGTTCCATCCCGGTGCCTGATCACCCAGGCAAACCATTGGACAGAGCCAATAAATTGGTATAATCGTCTTTGCTCATTTATCTTCCCAAGCGAAGTGAAAAATCAGGTGCACTACTGGAGTTTGTGCCCTTTGGGAAGATGTCCCTTTGTCACTATTTTTAGAAATATTACAGAAGTGCAACAAAGTATTGTAGCTTTTGGATTGTCTCTGAATGTCATGCAGAACCACCTGTGAACCAAGCTTGGACATGTTTCTCTCGGTCAGGTGATTGTCACAGTTTCCCATTGGGTCATTCATGCAGGCAGGAGAGACCAGGCAGTGTAGTGAGAGTGGAACCCACGGTCATTTTGGCCACTTCTCCATGTAAGTTACTTGTGCTTCCTCAAGCCTTATCATCTATGTATCACTTCACTATGATAAGGGACTGTTGCTGTGCATGCCCAGAAGTTTAGCTTGGTAGGACAGAAAACACCTAGTCTGGATTATGTGTTAACTTGGTGCCCTGTGCTTAAGTGTTCAGCCTGTATTAAAACCCAATAGCCTGCCAAAAAACTTTTCTCAAAAGAGGGTACGTACCTTGAGAGGATGAGCCTGAAGTGCAATTAACCCATCGGGATCATGGATTCCAATAGCATTTATTCCTTCCAGCTGTTGACTTTTCACATGCAGTTAAATCTGTTTTATCATATGGCTCAGTGAATCCTACACAGCAACCTGAATCTGCTGCTGAACCTCTGTTGTTCTTCCTCCATCCCTACTCACCTAGCAGTTTTATGGTTTCTGAATAAGTAGATCAGAGTAAAGACACAAATGAGGAACATGGTCCCCTTCGAAGTAAAAGGGTCACACTAGGCATTGCCTCATTTTTGGTTATGAGGGGCCAGATGGAACAACTGTCCTTCACCTTGAAAGGGACATTTCTGCGTGTTGCACGCCACTGGACTCCAAAACTTCTAACTATTTGTTAGATGAGTTTTGTACACTCTGGCATACAGATGTCTTGCCAATATATCTATACTAGCTGCTGTACCTTGCTCTAGTTCCGATCAGTGTAATATCACTAATAGAACGAACAAAAGTGATGTGGGGAGGGAAAGCAATGAAGACCTTTAAATTCTAAAGTGTGACTAAAACCAGAGAATTGCTGTATCACTGGGGTGTTTGGTTAGACTTGACATCTGAAAAGAAAATTCTGGTTCTTACAGAGGAAAAAGGATTTTCCAGATCAATAGCTGCTCACTAAACACTAGGGGATATGTTAATTTTTTCAATCAAGGCAAAACCATATTTGTTTTAGCGGATACAACTGGAATTATCACTCGGTTGAGCTTGTGAAAGTACCCTATCAATATCCAGTTCTAAAGAGTGAGTAGAATAGGGATGTGGTAGAAATGCTACCTGTGCATCTTTCACGTCCCTGATCTTTACATCAATATTTGCAATCCCTCCATGAATACAGCATTGCTCTTGGTTGCCATTTTACTTGATAGATGCAGGTCTAGTGGCCTTTACTTGCTATTTCCTCTACAGTGGCTCTCATTCCATTGTTCTTTGGTCAGAGAGCAAATATGGGGCACTAGCCTATTGCTGAGTGTGTTGGTTTCTTTTATAGATTATAGAACTGAGGGAATAGCTGCATTGTAGCTTCAGAACCCTGTACCACCGTGAAAGGAGCATCAGCTAAAATCCCCTTTGTCCCCAAACCTCCCTAAACACCTACTCTATTGGTAGATGCTTGTGATGTTTTGGTTAGTCTTACTTCAGTGCATGTGTCCCATCAAAAAATGCAAAAAGAGATTAATACAAAAAATATAAAGAGAATCCCTGCAAATGAACAATAACAACATAAAAGAGACAAAGAATTTGATTTAAAAATCACCAATGTATTTTCATACACATTTCTTCAGCCAAGGAAAACAAATAGTCATTATGCACAGGAAAAAGATGCTAAATAAACATTATAGTCACCAGAGCAAACAAGTCAATACTATACTGAGAGAGTACTTCTTATAGAATGACTATTGTTTGAGGACAAAACCAAAGAACCAACTCATAAAGTAAATAATATAAGTATAAGAAGAAATTGGACTCCTTCGATATTGCAAATATCGGATATTGGATAGGCAAATGGGAAAATCTCCTGGCAGCAAATAATTTATCAATAAAATTGTGTTGCTGCTGCAGAAAATGCTACCATGAGTCTTCAGAAAATTGAGCATAGAAGTACCACGTGATTCAGCATTTCTACTTTTAGATATATACCTACAAAACTAGAAAACATGTTTTCAAACAGATCAATGTATATTTAGGTTCATAGAAGCGTTATTAGTAGCCAAAGTGGGACAGCAGCCCAGGTAATGGCAAGTAGATGAATAAATAAATGTCATAACATAGATGCCTAAAATGGATTATTATTTGGACTAAAAAGAATACAATTTTGACACATAGTACACATGAATGATCTTGAAAGACATTACAAAAATGACAAAGCTATCATCAAAGGTCAACTATTCTATGATTTCATGGATAAGAGTTTTTTATTTTTTATACTTTGAGTTTTTGATTTATTCTTCCCCCATTTTATTGATATGTATAAGTGCAAACTTTAAGGTTTACAATGAAGTTGAGCATTTTGTCGTATCCTGTCAAGGTGACAAGTACTTTCCCACTTTCCTTTTGTCCCTCCTCCTACCCAAACTTCCCTCCCTCCCCAACCTACCCCCCTGTTTCACTTTGTTTTTCGTTTTAAGTTCCATGATATAGTTGTCAGACTCAGAGGTAGAAGGGTTGTTGGCAGATGCAGAAGGAGAGGGGAATTTGTGTTTAACGAATAATGAATTTCATTTGGGCCAGAGGAAAAACTGCTGGAGATAGATTATAATAGAAATAGTTGCGCAACAGTGTTAATGCGCTCTCATTGAGCTGTATGCTTGAAATTAGGGAACTGTTAAAGTTTACATTATATACACCTTATAATAAACCAATTATAAATTTTTGCTAAAACATTTGAAAAAAGTTCAAAATTAGAAAACTCTAAAGGTGAAGTAGAAACTGTGGATGGACATATTTGAAAAACCCCTGGCAGCAAATAAATTGTCAATAAAATTTAGGTTTTTTTTTGTAGTATCGAGACTTGAACCCAGCACCTTAATATTGATCTACATCCCCCGCCGATTTTATTTTGGATTTTCAGACAGGATCATGGCAAGTTGCTAACTTTCCCAGGCTGACTTTGAACTTGCAGTCCTCTTGCCTCAGCCTCCCAGAATGCTAGGGTTCTGGGTTTGTAACACCATGCCTGGCTTGGTTTAACGTTGGCTTCACTTTTCCAGATGAATTTAGCATCTTAGTATAAGACTAATCATTCAGAGGTGACGAGACACATATTTTACATCTAAAATTCACAAAATGCTTTTAAATGTTACACCATCGTTGTACAAAAATGTAAACATTTAAGGACTTTTATAAATGAAATTGAGGACATGGACAAGCAAAATCTTTAATAAAGCAGATAATATACTGGCTAGGAAAACATCAAAATAGAAGATATGAATTTTATTTTCAATGTATATTTTAAGAAAAAAAATTTGGCAATATTTCTCTAGTGCAATTCCTCCATTGGGGGTTATTATGACAATCTGTTGGGCAGTCTGACAAACCTTTATTCGGACTTTGTACAAAAGAAAATAATCCTAAACTAGGTCATTAGGCCATTAAGTACCAGTAAATCTCCTTCCGTATAGCAGATATGTTTACAACAAAAAGTCATTTATGTAATGAGCAACAATACTCTTACCAAAAAAATAAAACAGGTATTATATCTTACTTCGCCACAGTGTAGTATGGGCAAGTGGAAGGTAGCAATACCATTGAACATTTGAAGTAAAATCAAATCCAGAAGACATTTCAGAAAACAATATTGAACAAGCCAAGCAACGAGCTCTTTTCTAGCTCATTTGCACAAAATGAAGAACTTGTAATAGAAAAAAAAAATGTCTTCACAGCCAAATACTCAAATAGGAGTAGAAATTGTGAGGGTGAGTGATTGATTTCATTCAAAACTGCCCTCATTGAGAAGATGCCATCTTGTGCACCCAGCTCAAAGAAGAAGTGAAGTTTACGCAGATTAACATACTGGAAGGTGTGAGACCACTGAGTATTGGCCAGGAGCTTATCTACAAAAAGCAGTGTAGTCGCCACAGTGGGGTATTCCTGCCATCGGGAGGAAGTACAGTCTGGAATGTTAACTTGACAAGTATGATTATTGTCATCGGAGTTACACGAAGGGGTAGTCTAGCTGAGCTGCTGCCTTGGAAGCCAACAATAAAAAATACAAAAATTGCACTAGAAAAATGGTCCCTGCTAATTCAGCTTCTCCCAGGGGACGTCTTATGTAACTGTCAAAAGGTCAGTTGGCCCCAATCTTCCTGAAATAGATAGCACCCTGGAGTGGAAATGAAACACAATCATCAGCACACTAGCCCGACTTTACTGAAAATTTTGTCACAGATATTTGAGGGTTATGTGGTACAACGTGAGGTTCCATCCCAGGGACCAGCACAGCTACAGTGGCCTGCAGTTGGCAGGGAGGGGCAAGTACTCAAAACAGGTGATTTATATTTCTCCCTAGACTAGGAATCATTTATTTGGTCTTTAAAGAAGATGTTTGTTTAAGGAAGTGCAGAAGGGAATGGAAGAAGGAAAATTTGTTTAAAAAAATTACCTATGTGAAAGTGATAAAGGGGAAGGTGGTATGAAAGAAAACTTAAGCATTATTTCTCTGTAGTGAGTATGGGTGCAATGGCAAATTGTATTAGCCCCAGTTATGATATGCCGTATCCTATGCAAGTAGTAGTCCTTAAAGAAATGTGTTAAAATAATTAGATCAAAATTTTAAACCAAAAATGCTCAATTTAACAATTCCAATAAAATCTTTAAGTATTTAAGCCAGTCTGAAGTTTCAGTGTTTAGTTTAGGATGCCCCCAACCCTGATTGTGTTGATGTAACAAAAGATCCCTATTAAAAGTGTACCATATTAATGCAATATTCATATTTGTATAGTATCTAAAATAGCTAAGAGGCAGATAAATACTTGATAATTTTGGTTATTTATTGACTCTTCTGTTTTGTTAGAAACTTTGGATTCTAGATTACAGCTTTTGGCCTATAGTTGATACCTTTCCTACTTTTGTGTCAAAAGTGAAGTTTTCAAAGCATCCAATACGTGACAAATCTATGCTTAAACTATGTCAAGCCAATAAAAAGAATATATATATATATATATATATATATATATATATATATACACATATATATATATGTATATGTGTGTGTGTGTGTGTGTGTGTGTGAAAAACGAGAGAAAATTCAGTTGTGATAGATCAATAAGAATCTAGCAAATAAGTATTATTTAATAAAGGTTGTTCATTCCCCTTGTTGGGTGACAAAAGAGGAAGAGATGGGCTCTGTAGAGACTCTAAACACTGCTGTGTCATCAAAAGAGCAGAGTCTAGGCTGCCATGGAAAGCCTTAGCAAATCGCTTTCACCAGAAGCCTCAAGTTCTCCTATATATCAGGTGTAAGCACAAAAGAAGATATTCGAGGCATTGGTTATACTGTTGACAGAAGAAGATTCAATATTCCTTCTCAGTGGTGGCTGGATGGCGAGCCAAGGAAGCACTGTGCTGTATGGGAATGTGCGGCCAGTACATTCAGTTACTCGCGGTTCTGTGGGAAAGGCAGTAACTGCTCGATATGGAAGGGATTAGAAGACCAACTTTTGATTCGAGTCAGCCTAAATTTTGGCACTCTTTACCCCAAAAGGATTTGCACACTACATCAAGTGAAGCCAAGACTGAAAAGGGATGATGTCACAGAAAGTAATGTGGTAATAACTTTTCTTGACATAATGAAGGCCAGTAAAACTGCACCAAAGAACGGGACTTTGATCCAGGCACTCTCATCCGAAATAACGGAAACAAATTAAAAGATTTTTAGACTGATGACATAGAAATAAAAGCTTGTAGAGAATAAAAGGAACATGTTTTATATAAATTTTTTGCTAAGTAATGAATATATGAAGTCTTGTACTTTTCCCATGTCCTTTTTTCGTAAGGAATAATTGAATATTTCAAGGTTTAGAGAAAATTCCAGCAGGCCCTTTCAACCCTTGAAATGTTCTGGAATTTCAAACGTTTCCCTTTTTGAATCCTTTGGAAGTTTTATAGACAAACTGTAACAGATTTTACATTTTAACATCAAGGAGAGAAGGTAATTAGTGAGCACTTTCCACTGCTATACTTAAAACCCAACCGATCAAAAAAGTAAAACTTATTCTCTGCAAGTGATAAGTGGTAATCGTGTATGTAATGGGTATTTTGTAAAGTTGGTGGCGTGGTGGCCTCTTGGCTGTCTTAGGCTTTCCTCCTAATGTTAGATCTTTCGGTGACATTAAATCTCATATTCATTTTTAGCAATAATTTTATTGTGGTAAAACAATTTCACATGACATAAAACATAACACTTTTTTGTAAATATGTGAATTCCAAATTCTGTAACATATTAGAACCATAGGGTTTGGGGAATCATGAGCTATGTCCCCTTTTCTGAGGTTCACCCCTTTCCTATCTGACCATTGCCTCTCTTTCTACCCTGTCATCCATGTCAGGGCCTTTTTATGTGATTGTTTTTGTGCGTTTCATAAGTCAGTCTTTTGTGCTTGGTCCATTTCACAGAGGATTATTGACTCTACGTGGCCCCATTTTGTTCAAACGCTTCACATCTGTCTCTCTTTATGGCTGCATAGTATTCCACTGGGTATAGGTACCACATCTTCTTTACTCATTCTTCTACAGATGGCCAGGTAGGTTGTTTCCAGGATTTGGCTATTATGCATTGTGATGCTATAGACACGGACAGGCGCGTGTCTTTTTGGTATGTTGACTTTATTTCTTTTGGGGACATAACCAGTAAGAGCAGCAGCTGGATCAAATGGAATTTCTATTCTCTGCTGTCTAAGGAACTCCCAGACTACTTTCCATAACTGTTGAACAAGATTACACTCCCACCAGCAGTGGAGTGGAGGTCCTTTTTTCTCCACAACCTCGCCAACAATTGTTATTTTTTTGAGTTCTTGATGTAGGCCATTCTCGCTGAAGTGAGGTGAAATTTCAATGTTTTTTTTATTTGAATTTCTCTGGTGGCCAAGGATGATGAACACTTTTTCATATGCTTATTGGGCAATTGTACTTCTTATTCTGAGAAGTTTCTTTTCATTTCAGCTGCCCATTTCTTGATGGAATCATTTATTTTAGGGGGTTTTATGTTTTTCAGTTCATTGAGTATTCTAGATATTGGTACTGTGTCTGAAGTGTTACTGGAGAACATCTTTTCCCACTGTGAGTTGTCTCTTCACCTGCTAATTGTTCTGTTTTGCTGCACAAAAGCTTTTTAAGTTAAGGTAGTCCCATTTGTTGAATCTTGCTGCGATTCAGAAAATCCTTCCCTGCCCTATGTCTTCTAGGGTTTTACCTAGTAAGTTCAATGTTTCTGTTTTGATGTGTTTCTGGGGTTTTTTTTCTTTGTTCTATTTTGATCTGTGAAGTTTCACATTCTTTTGGAGGGGCTATTTTTGTGTGTGTGTTATTGGTTTTATAGTACTGGAAATCACACATGCTATACAAGCACTCAATCATTATGTTACAAACCCGGCCCCATTATATTCTTGGGGAAAAAAGCTAAAAAGACCTTATAAAGCCATTTACAATGTTGGTACAGCCTCCAAGTCACTCATTACTAGCCTCTGAATGTCTATGTTTCAAATGTAATTTATTTTGTTTGTTGAACAATTTTATTTAGTTTTCTTGAGTGGTCACATCTGTGATTGGTCTATATGATTTGTTTTCATGGTGTAGTAAACAGTACTAATTTCAACAAATGATAAGGTATAAATAAAGCTGATAGCTGGGCACAGCGGCCTATACCTGTACACCTATAGCCCCAGCTACTGGGTAGGCTGAAATGAAAGGATCATTTGAGTCTGTCAATAGAAGAAAGAGAGGAAAATGGAAAGGATGAACAAAAGAAAAAAGGAAGAAGAAAAAGGAAAGAAGGAAGGGAGGGAGTGAAGGGAGGAGGCAGGCAGGCAAATTGTCTTGATGGGCTTGAGGGAAGGTCTACTAAATATAGTTGCCTTAAAACTATCATTAAAAATAGTCTCTCTATATAATAGATTGGAATCTGACTGACATCATTTGTTTATAGGAATTTGCTTTCATGTTAAATATTTGAATGGAATCACTTTCCAATTTCCTTGTCAAAGCATCCAAAACCCCATTTCCCTCCAGTTTTCTAAAAAATTCCCGGAATCATTCTAATTTCTATGAAGCCCCCGGTTTGTTTGGAAGTTGTCATTACACAGTAACTGAGCACCAGGGTAGTCTACAAACACTAATTTAGCTATTACCTTCCGATTAGGCCACGCGAATGCTTCTTGCCACCTCTCCCGCTTTACGCACTTCCCAGCAAGTGAATTGAGGCCATTTTAGTTCTTCCTTCATCTTTGGATCTAGAAATAGCAAGACAGTGAACAAATCCAGTTGTGAACATTTATAGGGCATCTAGAAAATGCCAGCTTCTGTGCTAAGCTCTTAAATCTTTTAATGTTTATGTTCACACTATGGTATATGTCTCTAGGATAAATTACAACATTCCTGTTTTAGAAATGAGTTTTAGCTAACCTGTCTCAAAAAGTCCCATGACAGGGAAATGCCAGAGGTGAGAATCAAAGACAAGGTGCAGAATATTATACTTCATTTATATCATGGGACTAAGCCTTCCTTATAGATCATGTTTTTGGTAAGCTTGGACGTCACTTACAACACTTCAGACCTAAAAATCAAGTAGCAAATGAGGGTATTACTACTCAGCCACTACTGTACATTTTGATTTTAAGTATGATTTGTTATTGCTAATAATTTAGTCTGAGGAGGAAAGATGTAGATTTATGGATATCAAAGCATCAGTCCATTTCCAGCACATCATTTAGAAATGTTAGCCTACTGATTGATAGCATTCAGGTAGTGCCTCTGGTACCTTGACCCCAGAGGCTTCTGGATCTTACCTTATTATGCCCACAAGGAAATCTCTATTGATCTACACCCCTGAAATTATCTGATTCTCTTTGGTCAGATATTGATCTGGAACTGGTCATCTGACTTAAGCAATCAACAGGTAAAGTAGGAAAAGTCTGCATCACTGATCTTTCAATAAAAATAAACAAAGATGGCTTGACCAGCATATATTTTTTTTTCCATTTTTTTCCTTCTTTTCCGAAATGCGAATTCAATGGCTGCTCGTGCATCAGCCATGTTGGAATCAAGAAATAACTAGCAAGAGAATGAAGGATATTGTGCCAAGTGTGGTAATGGACAAAACATGCAGAGAGAACCCGGACCTCTGCCGTCAAGGAGCATCTGCATACGCTCCAGACAGCCTCCTCTTGATGTTCAGGTCATGGGGTTGGGAGGGACCCCTCAATTGCTCAAGCTGTGACAAATATGTTTTCACTTAACAGTGGCACTGCAGATTGCTAATTTATGAACTCTTAAAACACGATATATGCAATTGCCAGACAGTCGCTGCTGACAAGTCTATCATACCAAAAACCACATAGTGCCAAATCACCTTTGCTAAGTCTGCCATTTGTACCAGTAAGATCTTTGAGCCTGAGCCTGGAGTTAGAATCAATGATTTGGACTCAGAGGTTAAAAAGTAAAGGCCAAACAATGACTTCTAACATTCCAGAAGTGTCTGCTTACGTTGTGAAGTATCCTGTGGACTTCAGGATAGCGGGTGGAATTGAGGTTTTGTGATACACTTTAGAGCAAAATAAATACCTTCCATTTTGAAATGAGTCCATGGCAGAGGAGACTATGGGTAAACAGAAAAAGAACTTCAAGTGGTAAAATGCTGTGAGCATGAGACTTATTGAGGTGAGGTCCCATACTG
This sequence comes from Ctenodactylus gundi, assembly GCA_004027205.1. Taxonomy (NCBI): domain Eukaryota; kingdom Metazoa; phylum Chordata; class Mammalia; order Rodentia; family Ctenodactylidae; genus Ctenodactylus; species Ctenodactylus gundi. The sequence goes on from PVKB01003807.1 coordinate 131,364, forward strand.
TTTATAAATGGTTAATCTTAGCTTTACAGGTGAGTTCAGTTTTATCACAAACTGCTTTCAAATTTGCTTCTAAAGTGCAAGAGTACTTGGATGAATTCTTCTACACTCCAGAATTTATTAATATGTAACATTTCACCACAGTGACTGTAATAGCTAAGGAAATAATAATGTGGGGAAATTCTCTATATTTAGAAAAGTTAAGAAATTAAACAATTCTGAGAAATGCAATTACAATCCCCAACATGCTTCTGGGTATTACACTGAATTTCAAAGTGCCTGAAAATACAGATGACATACATTACGTATGGTTTGTCTTTTAAAAGGGTTCCCCCCCATTTGATTTAATATAATTTTGTATAAACTTCTGACTCATGTAGATGAATCCCATAATTAAAAAATTGATGTAAAATTTAAAATTACCAAATCGTTGACTTTGTAATGTGGTAGGATATCCTAGTGTGATGACAAGCACATTATTCTGCCATTTGTAGCCAGAGAATTGTACCTCTTTAAGCAGGTATGATTTAAAGTGTTGGCACCCCTGAAATTACAGTATGCAAAAGACTTCCATCTTTCCTTTTGTTAAGGAATATACGAGAGCACGTTGCAAAAAAAAAAAAAAAAAAATTCACTCTAACATAGGCACATTACCCCAAGGAAATCTGGTCAAGAAATAATTGTGTAAACACATTATTCCCTTTATGCTTTTCTGTGTATGTATGGTTTTTGCCATCTTCCTACGCCTTTAGGTATCTTTTTAATTAAGTCAACATGCTAGAGTCATTTGAATATATCTGCTGTCAATCCTGAGGGCCCGAAATCTGTTAAATCCTATGTTAAATGTGTTACCCTGCCAAAATTTTGGCAGTAATCAAACACACGATGTTACAGAATGGATTGTTGAAAGTGAATATATAATTTTCAGATCACACACACACACACTTTCTTTTCAGTAGCCACCAAGTGAGATTATATTTAGTAAATGTTACACGAACTCTGATAGAAACCCAACAATAAAATTATGTAATGGGAAAATGTGTAAGTAATGAACATTTCATATTATTTCAACCCTAATGTTCCATACAAGTTTGGAGTAGTTTAACCCAGGGTAGGATACTGCTTTTAAAAAGTAAAAGTCCCTTTAGTATGAATAATACATAAATGGAAATATACGTGGTAAAAACTTAGCATGCCTTATCAATTTATAAACTGGGTCTGCTCTTCTATTTGTGGAATGACCACTTACACTACACCTTCATCTTGAAGGCTGTCCAGTATTAGCAATAATGGAAAAATACCCATCACTTTTACCAATAGTATCTCCTTATGAATCCATCTCAAAAAAATTCTCAGCTACTTTCATATACCTTCCATTGGTGACATTTCTTAAGGATGCTGTCATTTAAAGAGAATCATTCCACATTTGAAGTCATTACCCATCCCTGGTCATTTCACTACTCACTGATTGGGTGAACGAGGTCCTTATAAATGTAACAGTACAGTCAGTCACAATTTTCTCCCATGCCTGTTTTGCAATATGAAATAATACCTATCTTTTATACATTTGATCAACATATTATTGAATCTTTACTATGTGCCAGATGCTTTATCTTTAGTGCAATGAACAAAAACCTTTGCCTTGGTAAATGCCATGTCCTTTCTTACAGAGAAATTCAGTAAATGATAAAGGTAATACATGAACACAACACATAGTACATTATCTACTGGTGCATGGAAAGAGGAGAAGTTCAGCAGTGGAAGGCCACACGGGAGTTAAAGAGATAGTGTTAGGAAACTGGAATTTCAATGAAGTGCTCGGGATAATTCTTGTAGCTTGAGGTATAAATACTCTCAGGATGGTCAATTTCAAGTTCACATATTTCCTCAGTACTTGATAGTTTTCTGTTACTGATAAAAGCAGGCTCTAGCTGTGGGTACAGCTCAGTGATTGGAGTGTTTGCCTAACCCAGGGCTCCGTTCCTCAGCACCACATAGTAGCTGGACATAGAGGTCCACATCTGTACTCCCAGCGTGCAGAACCAAGAGGATTGCCATTAGTTTGAGTCCAGGCTAGGCTACATAATGAGTTCAGGACTAGCTGGAAGAGAGACCAGAGGGAGAAGCCTGAGGGCAGGAAATCCCCAGGTTTGAGAAAGAGCAGATAGGTAAGCCTGCTGGAGTGTAGGAAAGGGGAAAGGAAGGCGAGGGATCAAGTCCTGGAGGCCCTGGGGTCTTGGTAAAGACCATTACTTTACCTGTAAGGTAATCTACTACAGCAGGCTAGGCTAAGCAGAATAATCACACAATCAAATTTACATTTTTGCATTGAGAAATAAGCTTTTATCTGGCATTTTCTGAAAGATAATCTTTTTCCTGTAATGATATTTAAGTTTTGTTTTTGTTTACCTATAGTTCTGTCACATGAAGTGATTTTTTTTTTCTTATTGGAATTGCCTGGGCTTCCAAGAATCCTAAGGCAAATATTTTCCAGTGGTCCCAAAATGAATTCTTTATTATTTTTTCCGTTCTCTCCTTCATTTCATTCTGGGACTCTGCTTAGATCATCTTGTATTGTTTTCCATGTTCTTTAACGAAGTACTTCCCATTTTTACCTCTTTGTACTGAATTCTCTTCTCTCTTTTGGTTCCTTACTTTTCTGGCCTGCTTCATGTTATTATTTCTAAACTCATTGTTCATATTTTTAATTTCAGTTATACTCATTTTAACGCCCAGGTTAAAAGTACTAATTTGTGCTTTATGTATTTTTTTCTTCTTCCTCTGTCATTTGGGGTCCAATGTTTTCTTATCCTGTTTTTGTATTTGTTTTTGCTATAAGCTCCAATTTTTGAAAATTTTGTCTAGGAACACTTTGAGCTATGGAGGGTTCTTCTGAGAAGGATGTGCTTGCTACTGACAAGCACAGAGGATGCTGCAGTGCAGAAGTGATATAAAGTAAACATTGTATTCGCAGATTTTAAAATAAGTACAAGTACATTTTGCAAATTCGTATGACAGGGTTGATTATAAATTCTCAGAGGAATTTTTACTTCCCTTTACCACAAGCCACAGCAGAGATACACAGTTTCTCTTACAATCTGTTAGGGATTCAAGTTGGGCATATTTTATTCTAAAGCTTGACATATAGTAAGGTGCGGCCCTTTGGGGTGACAGTTTTATGCAGGTAGTATTGCGTTAGGATTCCATCAGAAGCCGGCCAATGACTTCTCTTCTTCACGTAAGACCATTATAACTATGATCAAGCTTATTTTAATATAGATATGCTCTTGAAGGCTGTAGGGTTGTATTCACTTTTCTGGATTCCTGATTCTCTTAGTTTTCAACTTTTGAATACTTACTGTGCTCTACTAGCTCGCTGATACGCTAAAATGTCTTTATTTTACTATTTGGTCTCATGGGATTCAAGGAGAAAGACTATCAACACTGGATATTTCAGATTGTGTCTGACACAGGCCATTAAACACAAAACAAACTATCAAAGTGAACCAGCGAATAAAGATATGGAGCCTGAAATAGTCAACAGATTTGTATTATGTTGCAGACTAAGTTCTTTGGAAGCAGAAGCTAAGATGAAGTTTTTAGGGATTAACACCTGTGCAAAGGCAGACAGAACCAGACAGGAAGTCTGGAAGTAGGACCTATAAAACTTTGGTCAATCCTGCAGTGAGATCTGGAATTAGAATCGGTCTTGAAATGGACAACCTTTGCTAATCCTACCTTGACCAGACGTTGGAAGTAAGTAGCCCTCGGAAAGTGTGACGTCAGGCCAGACAGTCTTCCGTAGCTTAGGTTAAACTCTGAGGGGGCTGACAAATAGCGTCTGTCTGCTATTGACAGAGAAATTGTCCTCCAAGAAGCGAGGTCTGTGTGGCACATCCTTGTCCATCAAAATGCTTCTGTTTGATTCTGGACAGTATTAGAGGATCTATTTATGGATATACTTTTTAGAATACAATTGTAATTCAGAACATGGAGACTTAGGTCTGGGGTCCTTTCTTCACATCCCTGAAGCTTCTTATTAAATCACCCACTACAGTGCTTTGGTTACATGTCAAGATTCACATGTGCTAGACATTAGAACACCCGATTTCCAGAGAATCTTGTCCTGTTTACCTGACACAATTGCAGTGTTTTTTTTTTTTAATATTTTGTCCTTGTCCTTATTTATCAAGTGAGTGTATAGACTTTGACAAAGCAGCTACGTGCCCTAAAGAGCTGTCATTGCCTACTGGATTAGAGAAGCTTACATTTCCTCAATAAAGAGATACAGATTTCCCCACTTCCCTTAACTCTGAAAAATGTCATCCATTTTCTGAAAAATTACATAGACTGTAAAAGTACTATAGCAAGCACATGAGCAAAGGCAAGGAGCTCAATATTAGGTTGCTTAGAGTTACAAAAAGAAAGACTTTAAGAATTCTATTGTCACTTGTAATGTTAGTACATTTAATGGTGTAAAAACTGAATTTTACGAATTCATAACAAATGAATGACTTTAGAAGAATAAAAATTTGTTATTTTTGCTGATATTTAACTTAAGAAAATAGCTTGTGATTTTTCCCTGTAATATTTGGCAAGATTACACCAATAGAGTTCTAGAAAAGTTCTTTCCTTGTATTTTCTTGTTATGTGTGTATTCCAAAGAAAGTCAGTCTTTTTCAGATTGAAAAAGATGTAAAAGATTCATCTTCTAAAGCCTTTCTCATCAATCTTCAGTTTGACCTTATTTAATTCTTTTAGCCAAAGAAAGAGAAGTAGTATAAATCAGGAAAAGCAAGATGTGTTTGCTTTCTGCAGTTTCATAGCCTAATAGATCACAAATGGTATAAGGTATTATAGTGAAGGTAATAATAAAAGTTGGTCAAACTCTGGCTCTTACATGCAACCAAAACTTTTAGCTTAGACATTCGTAATCTATAAATTGTGACTACCCAATCCTAGGCTTCCAGTGACTGTAGACATTAGTGGCAGCAATAGCAGTTAACGTATAAAATCTGCTCTGTGGCCAAAAAAGAAAAAGAAATCCAGCGTCTTAGTGTTTCTTGCCATAATGCAGAATGCACTGTACTGTACATAATGCAAATGATTTAAATTCTTCTTTCTTTTGTGAAGCATCTTTCTTGCCTCTAGAATTCACCATCTCAACATTTTCTCTTTTCTTCTTCATTATGTCTAAATATTTAAAATCACAAATTATTTTATGCTTTATAGCAGATCGGACAATATTAACGTAGTGAGTTATTTTCAGAACTGCTAGGTCTTGGCTCCGGGTTGATCTCTTTACACATTATTCTGCCTTAAAGTGTGTATCATATTGAAACTCAGAGGATAAATCTCAACTGTTTTGTAGCCAGACTTACACCCCAGCCGTCCTGGCAAGTTTCTCCAGGTTCATCCTAATGGACTATTAACTGAGAAATGTAATTTTGACCTTTTAATGATTGGACCTTTGGTTTTTTTTTTCCAAACAGCACTATTCAAGGGAGAGGAAGCAAGTCCTATTAACCTATAAGGCACACTTAATTGGGAGAGCAGTCTAATTGGGACATCTTCCAGATACTCCCTTTAAACATAATGATGGATAACCACAGTAACTGCCACCTAATTAGGAGAATAATTCTGTCACATCACAAAGTAACCAAATCATTGAAGGGTGTTGCTTTCCTGTGAAAGGGATGAATTCTTTGTAGACTCAGAAATGGTAATTTCAACCTTCTAATAATGTCTCAACTCCTGTGATATTGGAGATACATGTTAGCATTAGTCCACTGCAGTCCAAAAATTCCAATTAATAATGGTTGTTTGATTTGATTGGAATTATTGTTACCTTGAGTATTATATTGGAGAATTTGAAATGCTGTTTTTAAAATGGAAGATCTGCAGCTTGAAGAGTTTAAGTGACTTGCTTAATACTACATAGCAATTAAGAGCCCAAGAAACATGTTAATCAATTTAAGTATTCCACATTTTAGTCATCAATCAAAACATCACTTTGTACTTTATAAATTCATATAGCTATAACTTGTTAAATTACAATCAAAATAAAGTAATATAAATATATATTTATATAAAATATATATATATAAATATATATTTACATACATTATGTTTACATTTAAAATGTAAACACTCCAAGTGGGTCTCAAGCCTTAATCTCCTTGACTCGTCTCTGTTGATATGGGTTCCTTGGTTTTACAAGGCCTTTTCAACTGCTAAAATATAAGTATTAAGCCACATTTTAAAAATACCTTCAAGAGGTAAAGATAATTAAAAAGGTTGGGTGTTTCTCCTGCATGCTTTTCACTTATCAGTACCAAGTCTATTAGATGATTGATTCATCTGTATAAATGGTTCTGTTTTTTATATTTCACTGAATTCCACTAGGTGAAATGAAATCAGAATATTACGACATGAAATAACAATTATTCTACCTCCACCGCTGAAAGGTTATTCTCTATGAAGGGAGGCTGGAGTTAAAAATACTACTTACCTAAAACCCAAGAGTCACATTTCTAACCTAGAACATGATATTTACCTTTTTCTGAGATCAGCAAGCTTTTCTCCATATCTGTCTTTCTGGACAATGACATGATACTCCAGGCTCTATCTGTGAATCTTCTAGGCTAATGTTGCCTTACATTGGCTTCGGAAAAACTTCATAAAGACACACATGAACACACACACACACACACACACACACACGTACAACCACCACTATCAACATCATCACTGTTTCCATTGTAAACTCTTTTATCTCAAAGCAGTAGCTGCTAATAAACATTTGTGTTTTACCTCTACACCACAATGAAGAAAAGAGACTTAGGACAATTTTCTAAATTGAGCATCCAAATCTTTAGAAAAAAGATTCCATTAGCTTCACTGGATCGATGAAATTTCCCAGATAAGATCTTAGTTTTACATTTTCTCCTATGTGTATAAGCATATCTAAACCAAAAAAATATTCAGTTGAATGTCCACACATTTTTTTTTACTAAGTCAGCATTAATTCTCATAGGTTAAAAATCAAGACACAGTACAAATCATTCTAAATTATTATGTGTATCAATTATTTCATAAGTAACAAACTAGTTAGCTTCTCATTACTCAGCTAATCGTTTCATCTGCATTTTGTGATTTTAAAAAATATGAAATAAACCTCAAGAATTTACAGAAGTTGTGAGACTTAACTGGAAGCAACATTTTCAGTAGTATTGCATGTAAATGGTCACTGTGGGTCATGTGTGAGCTCTCTGTAGATCTTCAGCAAGTAAAGATGTTTACAGGAAGAACATTTTGAGCTTTTCAACACTTGGTATCTGAAAGTGACCACAAGTGCACAGATGCACACAACAGCATTCATACGTCTACATGGATAAGGATGCTTCTGCATACCAATCACGGTGCAGTATCGTGGAGGACAAGTGACTTTCTGAATTGGACCTTAACATTGGGCAGTGGGACAATAGACTGAATCTGGGTTTAATCAGGACTTATTCAAAAATATATTGAACATGTGTTTTATATTAACCTTTATGTAAGATATTGGGTATAAAAATATAGTCTTTCCTGATGAGTGTGTGGGGCAAAAAAATGAGGAAGGTTGGTGTTGGTGTTATTTTATTTTTATTTTTATTTTTTTTACTTAGAAGAATGACTGCCAGACAAATATGGTTTTCCTAACATGGACATTTGGCAAACATTTTCTTGAAAATGACCCAAATGAGCCTATGCCCTTAAAGCAACAGCTAATATAAAGTCTGTTGTTAATGACAAAACCTATTTTTTAACAGAATTTTTCAAAACTTGCACCAACCACCCTTATCATGACTACTTGCCAATGCTTAATTATTTTTTGGATGGTGAAATTAATTGATGTGAGTTTTTATATTATATCATAAGATATGTCAATATTGGGAAGTTCTATATAACTCAGTGAAACAATATTTTTTAGTGAAACAATATTTTAAATGATGAATGCAAAGTCATACATTAGAACTCTTAATCTTACTAGATAGATTAACAGATTTCAATAAAACAGAGTAGGAAAAGCGCATTGATGTGGTTTCAAATTCTACACTGAAATTGATGTTTAAGAATTGACTACTGTTGAGAGCTGGAGGAATGGCTCAGTGGTTAAAATGCTTGCCTAGCAAGTTCTAACTCGAGCACTAAGTACCCAAGTTCTATTTCCCAGCACCATGTAAGCTGGGCATGGTGGCACATGCCTGTAATCCCAGAACTCAGGAGGCTGAGACAGGAGGATTGCCATGAGTCCAAGTCCAGCTTGAGCTCCATAGTGAGTTCAGGACCAGCCTGAATTAAAAAGCAAGACCCTGTCTCAAAAAAAAAAAGAAAGAAAAAGAAAAAAGAAAAGAAAAGAAAAGAAAAGAATTAGCTACTCTTAAGTTATAGTACAGTATCAAATATATATCAAATACTATACTGTTGAGTATAGTATAGCATTGACAATATCTTTAAAATCTCATTAAAATATTCCTCCTCTGTTCTCATATGTTGGGAAAACCAGAATTTTGCCATACATGGGAATCAAAGCAGTATATTCCAACATACATATGTATATGTGTATACATATACATACTGGAGAAGAATTTATTTCTTCTTAAATACGAAGCTGAAAAATTTGGAGACTGAAACATATCGCATTTCTCACTTTATTTCTTAGTCCTGCAAATTAATTATTAGTTAGAATAATATTTTGCAAGTTTCACTTTATAGTAAAGTGACTATCAATGTATATCCAGATGCAAAAGCTCTCTGGAGTGCTCAGTCATTTCTTACAAGTGTCAAGGGGCACCAAGACGAAAGAGCTGAAAATCCCTGATAACTGAGACATACTACTTCTTAAAGGACTACATAAAAGAAGTTTGATCTCACTGGGGAATTTTAAAAAGAGAGATTGGAAATTAATAAAGTACCTCCTTCATCTTAGTTATCTTTTAGGTCCTTAAATTCTTCCATAGCTATTTTTAAATCCCGATGTTTCTGGAGGTAGAGGCTGCTGAGGACAGACTGTTTATCTTCGCATATTTTAAGGCTAGAAAAGCAAAGCACTTACATGACGAAGAACTGAGATAAAGGAAGAGTAAGTAGAACTGATCCCTCACATGCACCGGAGGAAACCCACAAGGGAAGCAAGAGGCTTGCACTTGTACCAAGCGAGGACTCAGTAAACGCTGGAAGTAGAGTTGAAGTATGCTGTGCTGTGAACCTCAAAGATATGGAAAGGAGAGGAAAACAGATTTACTTTATGTGTGGGGTATTCGGGTGGGGCTGGGGGTGCTGGTTTATTGGCCTGGGATTTGCTGGGACGTTGCTGACACCTACATTATTTTCCCTGGGGTCTAGTTTTCTCCCTTCCTGTGAATTTCCATCTGTAAGTTTGAAAGTAGCAAGTCCTTGGTGCTCTGTGATAAAAACATGGGACAACAGAATAATAGAGACCATTCATTCAAGCCAACTCATTTTCTAGATGAAAATTACAATTTTATGTGGCAAAATGACTTTCCCTCTATTGGCAGAGCTAGCACTAGAGTCCCGGCTTCCTGGATTTTTTATTGGCAGTATTTGTGAAAACAAAGAAAAATGATACCCCAGAAATATCCCAGAGAAACCACGAGATGCATTTCATAAAAGATCAGAATAGCTTTGACCAACGTGAATGTTCTAGAATCTAGAGTTGAATTCGGTGAGTATGCCAAAGCTAATTAACAAAGCAAACTGACTCTTAAGCGTGTGATGTTTTCAAAAGGAATGTCAAATGTGTGCGCATATAGCCTACATCCTATTTCATTAGCTCCATTTTCAGCTACTTTCCTTTTTCTTACAGAGTACAGGTTCCAAGTTGCCTGTTAAAAATGCTGCATCCATCCTCACTTATGATATGTAGAGCACAATCTCTCAAGTTTTACCATGCTGATCCACTTCTGTGGTCAACTGAACAGCTCAAAACAGTGGTACAATGTGCAATCCAGAAACGCTGCTGGTTTTCTACACTAAAGGAAAAAGCAGGGTGTGGAGTTCTCAAAACAGTGACTAATCCCCAAAATATTTAAATTAGCTGTGCACTTTGGACTCACATTAAGCTTAGACACAGTTATGTTTTAAACTTTCTTTTTATACAAATGAAGCCCTCTCTAATCATCTCATTCTTCCTTGTTTTTGCTGTTTAATTATCTCCACCCTATTAAACATCTTCCCTTTGGCATACTTCATGATAGTTTCATTGGAAACCTCCAAAACACACCCTTTCCTAAAAGCATAAAGAACTTCATAAGTAATATATTTGAAATATCATAAACACTGATTTCATTTGTGACTTTTTTTTTAATCTTTCATCACGAGTAGACATCTCTTCATGCTCATGGTACTCGTAACTGGTTGGGTTCAATCCTAGTTTAGAGTCTTTCTCCAAACAATCATGACATATTGTCAAGAGAATTAAAATCTTTTGTATCCTTGACCCCACAACTCTTGCACCTTTTTATGATGAACATCTGGTATCATGTCATATCCAGCGCAAGCAGTAGCTAAGCCCCCTAGACCTCATCTGTAGCAGCCTCAGAGTACTGGGACAGAGTAGGGAATCCTATGGACTCAGTTCTCCAGAAGGACCTTCTTGAACAGAGGCCCATGGGCTCCCTTCTCAAATGAAAGGTTTACAGTTTTGAACCTTTGAACTTGAATTGGGTCTTGCTTATTTTGGAGATGCCCCCAAGGCATCTGTCTTCTTGTCTGTGTACAAAGTTCTTGGTGTTTCTCAGAGGTGGTATTATCTTCAACAGCTATACCTCCATGGGTTTCAACTTTACACCTGCTGTTTTTTGAGATAAAATTTAAATTTTTCAAACGTTCCGTTCTTCTTTGTTTGTTTGTTTTTTGCCCTCACCTCTCACTATAGTTCTGGATAAAAAAGCAGCCCGTATACCCACATTACAGCCTGAATTTTTGGGCTGACTTGAAATTTTCTCCACAGGATGAGTTAGTCTGCTACCTTTGAATTTAGATTCATGCAAAATCGTAATGACATGGGCAAAATAAAGACACATTCTTTCCCGGAATGCGGCATTCATATTTGTCCATTTTCCGGTAGAGTTTTCATTCTCAATTCCCAACTGAAGCCTCCGGAGACTGGCCTTTACTGTCTAACATCCCAGCCAGCATTCCGGTCTTCTGAGTTCAATCCAGAATCTTTCATCCATCTCTGCTTAAAACATTCTACTGCTTTTTTTCTCCACATCTTCAAATTTTAGTAAACTTCTTCCACAAACCAGCTCCAAAGGCTTCTGAACCACGTATCAGATATTTGCACAGCAAGGACCTCCCCTCGCAGGTACCACCTTTCTGTTCTCAGTCTCCCCTATTGCTGGACACAACACTTCACACCCACAACTTAAAGGAGAGGTTAAACTTAGTTCACGGTTTAAGGAGATTCAGTACATTGAATGGCGGCTTCCAGGCACAAACACCATGGAAGAAGGGCATGAGAGAGAAAAGATGCTCATTTCCTGACATCCAGGAAGCAGAGTAGAAGGAAAGTGCCAGAGAAGGAACCGGAGGTCATGCCTCCATGACCCACCCAGACACACCAAGCCAGTGAAGTTGACACCATGAAGCTTAACCACCACAGAGGGCTGACTGAAACCGGGTGTTCTTCAGTGCATTGGCCCTGCACATCCGGTGGCTCTAGGATAGAAAACTCCTGAGAAGGCTACAAAGAAAGCGCATGGGCTAAGCACTCCATCACGTGGGCAGCTTTCCTGAGACTTGGTAGAGCAACTCACAATGAATACCTGGCTTTGGGTTTTCCTTTGCTGCCCATCTGTAAGTCATAAATTTACATCATGTAATTGGAGGATGTCTTGCCTCACCAGACTGAGACAAGCTGGCCATCTGTGGATGTGCTTTGTTATAGCTACCTAAACTGTACAGGCGTGTGTAGCAGAGACTGGCTGGATGGTCACCAGAGCTATTTCTTCTTTCTCTTGGCTTATTAGACATGTCAAATCTAATGTTAATCAACATGCCAGTCCACCACTAGAAACTTGCAACAAATGTAAGTCAACAAACTTTGTTCACTTGGAAAGTTGCTGCCAAATTCGGCTATCTTTAGTGACATCATTTACATCCAGAAAAGGTTTTCTATCTTTTTTAAAGATCAATGATAAATAGTTTGTGAATGGACAGTTAGTCCAGGGTACACAATCTGAGTGTCCTTAGTCTAGTTCACAGTGTCCCGTGAATCAACCAAGGGAACACAGGTGGAAGCAGGTTCATAATTTCCGGAGGTGCCGATACAAATCTCCTGTACGCCGTGTTCCACATTGACTTCTGAAGTCTAGTGGCTGAAGGCGGCAGAGTTAAGTACTTCTTAGTTCCCCTAAATTATTGGACTTTACATATACAAAAAGTAAACTTCTATTGTACTAAATCACTGATGTCAGTAGAGTAAGTTGGTACAACCACTAGCACTACTTTAATTATTGGATTGCATGATATCGGGTGCTTTCATTTTAAAAACCTCAGTCAGAAATCATTCACTTTTAAAAGTATCTGTTTTTTTTTCTTAATCATCATCTCATTCTGGAAAAACACTAGCTAGCATTTTAAAAATCTAATGTTTTACAAAAAAATTATACTCGAACTTTTTTTATTTTTAAATCCTAAAAAGTAAACTTGTCACTTTTGTCAACCAGCTCATTTTGTCAACTTAGAAATGGAGCAAGCCAGTTATATATGTTTTGATTTGGGTATGTGCCCTCATTGCCTTTTCCCCAAGATCTCTCTAAGCTGTCAGCCATGTCTGTATGTCCTACCTAATCTGCAATAACACTAGTACACGCAACAGTGATAGCCAAAAGTCGTCCTGTGTCCTGTGCCAAGTTGATAGTTTTAAAGTAGTGTCACTAAGCTTTAAGATAACTCTCCAAAACAGGCACAATGTAAGCACATTGTAAAGAAGCAGCCTAATGGTTGTCAGGGTTTTGTTGTGTCGTAATGGGGATTGAACCCATATGACCTTTACCCTGAGCTAGATGCCCAGAGTGTGTGTGTGTTTTTGATACAGGGTCTCACTCTAGTCCAGGCTAGTCCTGAACTCATTGTGCATCCTAGGCTGCCTTTGGACTCATGGCAATCCTCCTGCCTCAACCTTCAAACTGCTGGGATTACAGTTGTGCATCATTGTGCCCAGTTTATGTGGGCTGGGGAATTGACCCCAGGGCCTTCCACATGTAAGGCAAACACTCTAACCAGTTAGCTATACCCGCAGCACCAACCCCCAGTCTTTTTTTTTTAGAGAGAGAGAGAGAGAGAGAGAGAGAGAGAGAGAGAGATTGAAAGGGAGAGAGTCAGGCTGGGCCCAAAGTTGCTTTCCTCCTGCCCATTTACTAGCCACCTAATTTGGTACTAGTTTTATCACCTCTGCAGGCATCAGTTTTCTCAAGGTTCAGCTTCATGGAACTGATCTAAGATCAAATAAATGAATATGTACAACTCACCTAACATGTGACAGGCAAATAGTTAAGTGCTAAGTGAGCACTATTTATTCCTGGTCTACATTTCTTGTTTCCAACTTCTAGTTTTACATCTATTACTCTTTTCTCAAACACTGCCTTGTTTCCTAGAATTAGGGTAATATTCATCATCAGGTAGCACTTCCTGTTTGGGTACACATGAAACATGGAACTAGAGTCCAATTAATAGTAAAATGGAGAAGAGCCTAGAAAGATGAAAACATTAAGCAATGCAATAGACCTTCTTTATAGTGGAATAAGTAGCAAATATATTAATAAGTATATAACAGTTGGGCACAGTGGCAGATGGCTGGAATACCAGGATGTGGAGACAGAAGGGTGCCAAATTCAATGCCAGTCTGGGCAGCTTAGCAAGCCCTATCTCAAAATAAATTTATATACAAACAAACAGTAGCTAGAGTGTGGCTAGGATGCTTCCTGCATTCAATCCCAAGTACTGAAAAAAAGAACAAAAACCCAAATAGTGAAAATGTATGTGAGTTCGTAATTAGCGAAATAATATTCCATATGTAAACAACAATATTTATCAGCCTGTGGCACAGCAGTGGCTCTAAAGACAAAGCATCCACCTTCAAAACCTACAGGCTGTCTTCTAAGATCTTCACTTTTCATTTTTAATGAAAAGGCTCTTTATGTTGCTTTTATTTTACAGATTTACAAATTTACAGATGATGTATGGCTTTAATGTGGTTCGAGTCTTTCTGTCATTATCCTGAAGGTTTGCATCTGAGGGTCACGTGCAATCTTTCTTGCTCATGACATATTCGAGAACGTTCCGCATGTCACGTGTGTGACATCTGAACAGACACTGGGTGCGCTGTCGTAAAACATGGTGTTAAAAGGACAAGAAACAATGTCAAAAACTTGAATAGTGTCTACTCATTTTCTGAAATGTTTCATTAAAAAACATTTTAAGCAAGACATTTGTCATCTTGTAAAGATATTTCCAAGGAGCTTCCTGTCTCCTCCATGTTGGAAAATGTCGTGTTGTGTTCTCCAGCAGAGAGGGGAGGAATAATCCGGAAGTTTGCTTTTATTGTTAAACATATCTAAATACAAACCAGTTTTTCAAAAGGTAACATGAAAAATTCTTGGAATTATACAATTAACCAGACATTTAGTACATTCCTAAAATGTTTCTACCATTAACCCACATTAAAGCCACTTATTTACACAAATTGCCTAAAATAGTGTACATATGAATTCTAAGATTGATGATCATAGCAAAAGAATTTTAAAGAGAGCATATTATAAAACAACTACTATAAAGTAACTTATCAGAATGCAAAGATTAGTTGGAATAACAAACATTTAGAAAATAATACATAATCATATCTGCTTTAAAGTCTTTTTTCTGTAAGCACTTTGATAATTCATAGTCATAATTATATAATTCTTTTGTTTTCTCCCTTTTTACTTATTGTAACTACTTTCAATATCAGTAAAATCTTTTCAAAAATAATTTAATTGCTAGAAAACACTACGATATATGGACGGATGGAATCATTTGGCTTATTTTCTAGTACAAGATCAAAAATCATTCTTGTTATACCTATTCCAAATAATTTCATCCATAAATTTGTCTTCACCTTTTCTTAGTAAAAAGTCTAGTAACTATTACTGACACAAAGGAAAAGAAACAAACATTAGCTAGGGTCATCAATTTGAGACAGCAGTAGAGTAGATTTGTCAATCTGAGGTACAAGAGTTAAAACATTTTAAATTTGACATTCAATTTAATTTAAAATGAGTTTGGATTTTTTCCCTGCCAGTTGTATTTGTCAACAACTCATTGCTTACACCTACTATCCCTTGATTATTTTTTTCAACTTATATGCATTTAAAAATATATTTATAGAGTAAGAAATCATAATAAAGCAATTTGTGATATTAGAAATTTCGCCGTTCAAAGAGAAAGTATGTTTAAGTTCTGCCACCTTCACAAAAGCATCTTGTTTTATGACAAATTTTCATTAATAATTGTTCATGAAAATATTTATTTTATCAAGTCACAAAGCCCAATGTTTTTAAAAATATAAGTAATTGAAAATAGCTCGAAATTTTTAAAGAAGAATTATTTCAAAGTAAAAAACATATTAAAATACCTATCAAAAATATCAAGGGGACTAGGGATGGACCTCAGTTGTAGGCTGCTTACCTTGCATGCACGAAGCCTCCAATTTCATCCCCAGCATGACATGCACACCCAAAAACTCATATTCATTGCAGATATTTCACATTGTTTCATCTTTTAATTTCACTCACAATTATTGAACTTCACTTAAATATTTCATATACTTATTTTTTCTTACTACTTCTATTAAGGTAAGAAAATTCTTAGATTCCAGATTGATACCCATGTACTTTTTCTTTTCTTTCTTCTACCATTTAATTATTTTCTTCACCTGAGCTGAACTTTTAGCGGAGCCATGAAGAACTAATTTGTTTCAAATAACTACTCATTTTCCTGATATTTTATGCTGATTAATGACTTATCATTGGTGTTTTAATTTTACACATATTATATTAAATACTTATACCCATATCTAGACCTAAATTTGTATGAGTAGATTAAGATTTATTTTTTGTTAAAATTACAATTTCTCTTTCCCTGACCTAGATATTACTGTAGGTTTAAAATATATTTTACTATTCATTATTTTGTCTTTTTTTTCAAAAATAAGTGAAATATATTTGTTTATTTTTCCAAGTGAATATTCTGGGTTTCTCATCAAATATTCTGTTAGAGTTATTAGTGGACTTGTGTAATGCTTCTTAAATTCTTTCTATGTTTTTTCCCACTATTTTTATTAATATACAGATGTAATAGTATTTACAATGAATATGGCTGTTTCGTACATCTATGTATCACATCGAATTCACAATCCCTTCCCATTTTCTACCCTCCCACTTCCCCCCCTGTCCCTTCCCTTGGCTCCGGCTATCACTTTGTATGGTTCCAAATAATGTCTGTGTTCTGGGTTTTCCAAGTCAGAGAAACCATACAGTGTTTAACATATTAATCTTCCGCACCTAAGTCGTTTCACTTAAGTCACCACTCTACCTCAGCTTCCTATTCCTCTAATGGGTTTACAGTAGTTAGATCTTGATATCTCTTCTCTGAATCCAACCAATCCCTTTATTGGGATATTCACCAAAGTTTTTTCCATATTTTCCTACATCTTTGTTGTTATTGTTACACCTGGCCTTACCCACCAGTTCCCATTAAAAAATAACTATAAGAATGTAGTTCAAAAGACTAGTTAATTTGGGAAAGAGAAAAAATAAATAGATACATAAAATTCAATTGCCTTAGCTGAATACTGGAAGGTGCATATTTGTACATTCACAAGGTTATCTTTACATTAATAAGTTTCCTTAGAATAAGCTTTCATTAGTGACCTGATAAGCGAATTGTTACAGCAGTGCAAAGTTAAAACTATATCACATTGCTACATTAAATGAAGTCAAATCTATACCACATAAATATACTTAAAGTGACAGACATGAAGGCAAATTTAGTTATTTCAGAATTTCCTAACTTTCATATCTTATTGACTCATATTTCACTAATTACCAACATACTTTTTTCTCAGCTCATTCTCCTCTAGCTGTTGTCGCTTCTCTGGGGTCATTGGTGTCACTGGTCTCCCTTTCACTTTCCAGGTTTCCTTTAAGTATTTTCTGCAATATTGGTTCAGTGGCTGCAAATTCCTTTAATCTGTCTCTGTCATGGAGAGTTTTAAGTTCTCCCTTAAAATTAAAAGATAATTTTGCTGGATATATCAGTCTTGGTTGGCATTTATGTTCTTTTAGTGCTTGGATGACACTGCTCCAAGATCTCCTAGCTTTTAGAGTTTGCATTGAAAAATCTGCTGTTATCCTGATGGGCTTATCTTTGTAGGTCACCTTCTGTTTTTCTCTTACCGCTTTTAGTATTTTCTCTTTGTGTTGGGTTTCTAGAATTTTAATTATGATGTGTCATGATGAGGATCTCTTCTGATCAAAGTTGTTTGGTGTTCTATATACCTGCAATAGTTCCATGTTCAGTTCTTTTCCTAAATTTGGGAAATTTTCTTCCATTGTTTCATTAAACATGTCCTTTAAGCCTTTTGTTTTGTCCTCAGTCTTCTCCTCGATTCCCAGAATTCTGAGGTTGTTTCTCCTTGAATCGTCTATCAGCCGTTGCAATGATTCGCTTTCTTTATTTGCTTTGTGTTCTTCATGGCCTGTATGTTGCAGCTTAGTCACTTTTTTTCTAGGTCTGACATTCTATTCTGAAGTTGTTTAAAGTGGTTGCTTATTATTACCTGCATGTTTTTCATTTCCTGAATATCTGCATTTAATTTTTCTATATCTCTGTTGTGTTCTTCTCTATTTTCTTCTTTTGTCTTCATTATCTTCTGGTATATTTCTTCTCTGGTCTCCTCTAGCTGCTTTTCAAGGCTTGCTTTTTGCTCATCTATGTATTGGTATAGCTCTTCTGCTGTCTGTTTTATTTCTTGCTTTAATTCCTGCTTTAATTCATTGAATTTCTGGGCCCAGAAATTGCCATCATTTTTGCCATATTTACCTTTATTTAGCCTGATATCATCTCCTGGGGTTTCAGGTTTTTTTGTAGGAGATTTGTAACCACGCTTCCCCATTTCTTCTTTGGTCTCCTCTAATTTATTTTCAAGGCTTGCTTTTTGCTTAGCTAAATGTTGTAGCTGTTGTTCTGTCTGTTTTGTTTCCTGGTTTGCTTCCTGCTTTAATAATTCCTGCTTTAATTCCTGCTTTATTTCACTGGCTATCTGAGCCCAGAAGTCACCATCACTCGTGCCCATCTGTTTTTTGAGCTCTGCAATTTCGGCACCCCTTATACCATCCCCTGGGGAGTCAGATCTTTTTGTATAAGATTTGTTACCACGTTTCCCCATGGTTCTGCTACCTCTAACTGTCTCTGGTGCGCAGGGAAGAAAATGGCTCCTGCTGACATCACTGTTTGCGAGAGCTGTTGAGCCCTGTTTCTGATCTGGGATCCAGGGGCCTTTTCTAGGGGGGAGCCCTCG
Source organism: Ctenodactylus gundi (assembly GCA_004027205.1). Taxonomy (NCBI): domain Eukaryota; kingdom Metazoa; phylum Chordata; class Mammalia; order Rodentia; family Ctenodactylidae; genus Ctenodactylus; species Ctenodactylus gundi. The sequence continues at coordinate 149,986 of PVKB01003807.1, forward strand.
CTGTGTTTGTAGTACATACACCTGCAGGTTGGTGCTTCCAATGCTGGGGCCGCCCACTGCCAATAATTCCCACTTATCTGGGTCCGCGCTTACCTCGGCCTGAGGTTCTGGCCTCCGGACTTTGTTTGTGATCTGTGGATGCCGGCACCTTGGGGCAGCACCGAGTTGGCTGTTTTCCTCCTCAGCCGATGTGACTTGAGGATTTCAGACCCGCCCACAGCCTCCTCTCCCGTTGTTGTGTGCTCCCTTCTCTCCCAGCTCCGCTCCGTCTGATGTTCAGGTCCCTGCGTGCTTTCCTCCGTCCTCAGCTGCCTGCCGTTTGGAGCGTTTGGAGCTGGCTGCGGCCGTTTCCTTAACCGCGGGGGTTTTTTATTTCCCCCCTCCGGTTTTGATGGTCCTTCAGAGTTTCTGACCTCCTGCTGGTCGTCTTTCAGTTTTGGGGGATGCTCCTCTCTTTCCTAGCTACACCAAGCATGCTTTTTCTAACTTTCTTCTTGAATTTTTAAATGAGTTGATGAGGAGATATTGTGCAGTGCTGTTACTCAGTCGCCATCTTGACCGGAAGCTTTCTTTCTATGTTATTATCAATCTCCATTATATTTAAAAAGACTAGAAATATCATACTAATCTATTTAAGTGTCTTAGGACATCGAATAATTTGATTAATACTGATAGCATTTATTTATCATCTAACATAGTCTATACATATGTGTCAACTTGACGACTATAGTCATAAAAATCTTTGAAATTAATGCATGTACTTCCACATATTGATGCCCATTGAAACCATTAGGAAAACCGAACCTCTAAAAAGTTAAGTGGATTGTTAATCATTGTATAGCTAGCAAGTGACAGAGATGGGAATTTTCATAGCTATGACTCTCTTTCTTTCTATATATAAGTACTCCCTTTAAGCTGAGCATGTGGTTCATAGATAAAGGGCTTGCTCAATTTAGGTAAGGACCCAAGGTCAATCCCTGGCACGATAATACAAAAAGAAATATAAGCATTTTCTTTGCTTTCTAAAATCTCTTAAATGTTATTTTAACATATTTTGTGTTTTATCTCTATAGCTAGTTTTGCATTGATTTATCAATGATCATTTGACTTGCTTGTACCCTAACACAGTGTATACTGGTGGCATGTGCATACATATTTTCATCCTCAAGAAAATCATGTATGAATACACATTCATTTTGTTTCTTATAATTGAAAATTTGGGCATTTTGTTACTTCTTTTTCCCTCTATAAAAACTGTATGTGATTATGTGTCCTTGGAGAAAATTCGCTGTATATATAAATAATAATTGTGTCATATGCATTCATGTATTCACATTTTAAAGGGATTTTATATGCTATGACCTCAAAAAGAATGCACAATATATTTCCACAATGGTACATTAAAACATCATTCTCCAATTGCTTGTAAGAAAACAAAAGCTAATATTTAAAAAATAACTTTTTGTTCATTGTTCAGGCACTTTAATTTATTTATTCATTTAGTATTCACAGTGACTTGAGGTAATGAGTATTTGTTCTATTTACAAAAAAGAAGTGAAAAGAAAGTAGATAACTTTCTCAAACTGTCCATGTAGTTAGTGGCAATCAGGATTTGAAACCAAAAACTTTGACCTGTCCAATATTTCTGAATTTTATCAAAATATAAATCAGTTACTGTTATAGTTTTCAAGGCTAAACATTTTTGAATGGCCTACACAACTTTTTCTGTAAAGTTTCTCTATTTCTAATCAAGAAAATTGAGATAAAACTTAGTAGCCATTTTAAGTGTCAAATTCCCCATGTTCCAGCAAAAAATTCAATCACGTGATCAGCTGTATAATTAAGATAAAGAATATTTTCATCAAGAAAAAAGAAAAAAGTCTCTTACCCCTGCTCCCTGCCCCAAGCCCTTCCAAAAATTGATAGATTTTTGTCCTTTTAGGTTAGTTTTGCCTACCCTGGAATGCCAGATAAATGTCTGACTTCTTTTGTTCAGTAAATGGTGATTACATGTATCCACGCTTTCCCATATGCAAATAGTCCACCAGTTCTTGCTATTAAATACTACTGCATCGTATAGCTACACCACAATTTCTTAATTATACAGTCACTTTTCCTGGACAGAGCTGTACTCCATCATAACTGCTAACAACCTTCAGGTTTTATTCCTTCTCCTATCATCTTGGCTCATGTAGAGTGTTTTTGTTATTTTTTTTCTTGCCGTGACTCAATACCTGACATCTACAAATCTATGGGAGGAAATCCTTATTTTAGCTCACCATTTCAGAAGGTCAGGGCCCACTCAGGGGCGGCCAACAACAGTGGATTTACATGGCAAAGGCAGAGGTGGAGGGAGCTCCTGGACATTATAAACAGGAAACCAAGTCAAGGCAAGTTGAGTCTAGTTTCTCAAGGAGTGCAAGAAGCAGCTTATTTAATCTTCCCGGTCTCATCCCAGTGATCAGCCCCTCCTGGATCTATGGGTGGAAGGTGTGGTAAGCTCCCACTACAAGCCTATAATCCAATTTACATGCCCGTAATCCACCCCTGCTGAGCAGGCTCCCATCTGCCGAAAGCATATGATTCCATAGACAATCCATAACCAAATACGTAAGACTTTGGGGGACATTCCAGATTCAGACCACGATATATAGGCAGGGATGCAGGAAAGTCCAAGGTCTTCCAGTGGCAATTTCAAACCACATAAAGCTTTGCCTCACATGTACGAACCCTCATGCCCCCTCAGTTCCTTAATTGAAATATCCCATATGTCCTTCTTTCTCTTCTAAGCTTTTCACCCATGTTCTGAAAGAAAATGTTATGATGTCATCAACAAACTCTTCATATTCTCTTCATGTATGCAGTCATCAGTGTAGACATTTGCCCCCACTGTTTTTATTAATATACAAATGGAATACATAGTATTTACAATGAATTTGGTTGTTACGTACACATATGTATCATATCGATTTTACAATCCCTTCCCATTTTCTACCTTCCCACCCCCTTCTTATACCTTCCCTCAACTCCAGCTATCACTTCATGTGGTTCCAAAGAATGTCTGTGTTCTGGGCTTTCCATGTCAGAGAAACTATACAGTGTTTAACATATTAACATAGAGTCCACACATTTGCTGTGGGTGCCCATAGCAGATTGCTGTGTTTGGGACCATTTTAAATGTAGCTATTATGAAAATTCGCATTTAAAATTTAGTGGAATACATGCTTATAAATTCTCGAGTAAATACTCAGAGAAGTATTGTGTTGAGTCACATAGTAAGAAAATAACTAATTCTCAAAAAAAAGAACAATTACCACAAGTTGTATTGGTTGAATTCTCCTTTGAACCATGTGAGAGTTCAAGTGATTACACATTTTCTTCATGAAATGTTCCTTAATCTTGGTCTTTTAAATTTTAGTTACTTTAGAAGGTAAGTGGAGTGTTTCATTGAGATTTTGACTTGCATTTCCTGATAAATAATAAAGCTTAATTGTTGTGGGCATTTGTCACTTGTAAATTTTCCTTTACAAAATACGTATTCGGATAGTTCATCCATTTAAGCTGGCCTTTCTTATTATTGTTGACTTGTGGGAATTATGTAAATACAAAAAAAGTGATTTGTAAAATGTATCAAGTAATTTCTCGTCTCTCTTGCTTTTAAATCTCTTAGTGTTTAAAAATTCTAATATATTGTAATTTTTCTTGAATTTTTTTCCAATATTGAAGACATTCAGTGTAACACTGACTCTCATTGCTGAATGCAGTAATATTTGCTTGGCTTGTGTCTTAAGGAAATATTCAATCATTAAACAATAAGTCTGACATTGGCCATATCTTTGTAACCAATGTCCTTTATCAAATTGAAGATGTGTGTGGAAGATATTTTACATTTGTAGTGCATAGTTTTGTCAGGTGGACTTTTGTGGATACATTTTGGGAAGATCATATTAGAAGTTTTTAGTCTATTGATATCTTGAAGTACAGATTGACTTTTCAAATGTGAAGCAACTTTGCATTCCTCGGTCATGATGTATTTTCGACAACAACTGGAATAAGTTTTCTAATATTTTACAAAGGATCTTGTATCTATGTTCATAAGGAACATTAGTTTGTAATTTTCCTATAATATCTTTGTCTATTTTTGGTGTTAGGATATTATTGTACTCACGAGACTTGGAGAATTTTGGTTTGGGGAAAACTGAATAAGTCAAAATGCCTGGATGTTGTACACACAGCGACTTAAGATGGTGAGAAGCAGGCAGGCTGACTAATGACATTAGAACCCAGGAAACAGAGTAGAGTCAACAGGAATCCACTGAAGTGTCCCTGTCTCTACCAGATGTCACCTAAAGCCACACAAAAAGCTTGAACTTCCATTGTCACCTGGCAGATGTGGTATGTTCCATCCATTAAACACAGATTTAAATAAAATCTAGGATCTAGGATCTCATAAGACTATGCACAAGATGTCAAGGTTTCAGTCAAAACTAATTTGTCATGCAAAGAATCAAGGACATTTTAAATTTAACAAGAAAAGAGAATCAAGAGATGCTAACACCAGGGTAGGAACTATTAGCACTAGCTGACCAAAAGAGTTAGGTGACTATCATCAAAATGCATCAATGAGTAATTTCAAACATCTTGAAATAAATGAAATGTAGCAACTATCAACCAAAAAATTAGAACATATGGAGAAGGGGCTAGAGGAATGGCTCAGCAGTTAAAGTGTTTGCCCAGCAATCGCTATACCAAGTGCTAAGTACTCAAGTTCAATTCCCCAGCACCACGTAAGCCAGGCGTGGTAGCACACACCTGTAATCCCAGCACTTGGGAGGCTGAAGCAGTTGTGCGGTGAGTCCAAGGCCAGGCTGGCCTCCGTAGTGAGTTCGTGACAGAGTGAGACTGACACCCTGTGTCAAAAAAGAAAAAAAAAAAAAACGGTATGGAGAAGAACCAAATAGAAATTTTAAAAATAAATATTACAATAAGTAAAATTTAAAACCAAAATGGGTAGAACTCTGGGTTTATCTCCAATATGTAAAGAAACCAGAAGACATCATACCCACCCTTAAAAGAAACCACGCATACTGAAAACCAGTGTCTTTCCTTGGACCCCCTGCAGAGCTAAGGTTTCAGAGAAAACCACCACACTGTATCTGCAAAGTCACGCAAACCCAGAAAGTCATAGATGAGTTGGGCTTACCTGAAGCGGAAGCCTTTGGAGCCATACACTGGTACTAACGATTCATTACTGACATTGGTGGATTTTGAAGTGTGAGAACCTTTTGGGGCTTCAATCTTATGTGACCCCCACACCCCACACTTTCCTGCGCTTATACCCAGTAGGAAAAAACCCTTGTGCTTGTGGCTCTGTCAGAGAAGGTAAAAGGTAGTCACTGTGAAACACATGGAGAATAATAAAGCCAGGTGAAGACACTACCAGAGCCTTAAACTGAGATACAACAAGGACATTTCTCTATTGTAGCCCTGTTTTACCTTAAAAAACAAATGAGGTGAGAAGTAGCTAAGACACACTTGGGGAGACATAGTTCAAGGACCCAGATCTGCCTTAAGATTAATGTGAAATCATAAAATTACAAAAGACCTCCCCTCCTTCTTAATTCACCAGCACACAAGATAGAAGGTTACAGGTGACCGAGCTGCAAGATGCAGACTCTGTGAGGGGTGGTCGTTAGAAAGTCCAAAGTTAGAAAGACAAGAAAAAAGAAAGAAAATGAAAGGATATTAGAAGAATTTTAATCCTCTGGAGACTGTATCTAAGTTAATATGAAACTCCATACTTAAAGGTATATTTGCCTCAGTTTCTACTGCTAGAAGCATCATGACTGCCTTTCACTTTTTTTTTTTTAAATTACAAGGTATTCTAGAAGGTTAAATGCTAAACCGATAAAAATTTATATAGTCTGAAGAGACATATCAGATACCCTAATATCATCATATGTTTTGAAGCATGACTCCTGGTCGCAAATAGCCAGGTCTATGTAATTATTTCAGTCTTACAATCTCTGCCTTTCAATTGAAATAGCTAAAATACTTCCAACTCCTATAATTTTTCCTAGGATGGGGCTTAAGTTCAATATTTTTCTGCTTTCCCATCTTTTACTATGCATTTTTTTCTTTACTTGTCTTACTTAACCTGAGTATCTTTTAGTTTTCAAAAAACTTGTACGCTTGACTCTTTAGTTGTAGCTTTTTGTTTTTACTTTATTTTGTTTTTAAACAGTTGCACAGGAGTTTAAGGTATCCATGTGTAGCAGAGCTCTGCCTCCTGCTGTTGTAACCCTCCACACAACTTTCTGCTTCTCTCTCCCCTCCCATTCAAAGGCTATGTCATGGTTTGAATGTTGTCTTCCCTTAAAGACTTTTGCACCTCGGTTTTACGGCAGCTGGATAACTTGCAGATAAGCTTGATTGCTTCAAAGCTTAGTTTAAAATTATATCAGGGCAAGCCTAGCATATCTTTTACTATCAAAGCAGTGTATTTTAAGGTTTAGTAGTAAATACCCTAAATATTGAAAGGCTTTTCCTTTCTGGTGATTTGGAATATAAATATCCCCATTCTCAGGTAAGCTCTAAGAATTACTCAACCTGTATAGCTCCCAGCATCTCTTGCCTTGCCCTCATGAAGTGCCGTCTTACACCTGCTTAGTCTAGTCATCAGTTGTATGTTTCAGGCGCCTTTGCCCTGCTCTGATGCCCCTGCCCAGCTGGCGGCCTCCGATCTGGTGCTTTGTGCTTGCAGCGCTCTCAGCCTCCAGGAGCTGTGGTGTCATTCTCCCCTATTGACAAGACTCCCTATCCCCATGGTCTAGAAGATTCCTTCAGGAAGAAAACTCTTGCCATCAAAAGGCTCAATTTGTTTTTCTTCTTTTCCAAAGGTCACAGTCCTGAACTGCCTGCAGTCCCACACAGCTGAAAGTAACTGTTGCATATATGTTTGCCCAATTTTCTAGTTGTCTCTAGCAATGAGGCAAAACTGGGACTGATTATTCTTTTGTGGTAGGAGTCGAAGTTTCTGTATTTTCCATTCTTGTCATCTGTGTTGCAACAGGACGATGTAAACTCCCACTCACGATGGGCCAGCTGTGTGACTTTGGCCTCTTTAAGTTTGTTGGTCTTCCTTTCAAATGGGCATAACAACATTCCCTGCCAGGCTACTCTGCTTGTTTATGAGTTAACTGTGCTAACAAATGCATTTAAAAGGGTGTAAGGGTGTTAAAAGGTTATCTTCTGTCCTAGAAGGAAGTAAAGCCATAAAGTAAGACATTAAATGATACACCCAAAATGTATAAAGCAAGATTCGTGAGATTTATAGTGCACATTTTTCCTTCTGGCTCTCACTGATTTTTCAAGCTTGTGTTAGGTACGGATTAAAACTTGCCTCCCAAACTCATACCTCTTTGACCTTGGTATTTAGGCAATTTCCTTGTTTTATTCATGAACATCCACTTCTCTTGGTCTAATTTTCCCAGCTGTGGACTTCACCATTGCTACCTACACCTATACTCACCACCACCATTCTATTCCTCATAGGTTTAAGTATTAGCCCTCTGTCTGATTCTCTGACCTGATCTCAGAATCCAAGGATGCTTCCCCAGCATACCTATTCTTCTTACCTAAAAATTCACCTGGAATTTTACTTTTACCTTTTTTCTACTTGTGGACAGTAAACATAATTCATCTTATGGGCGTTCACTTGGCTTATTGGTAATAGTTGAAATTCCTAGGAGCCTTCAAATAAATATATCATCTCACATGTTCCCAAGTAAGAGAAAAATTAGCATAAAATTGTGGCATTCACAATATCGATTTTTGGGAAATGGTTGTTGGATAGAAGATTCAGTATCAAGTTCTGGGGATGTAACTCAGTGGTAGAGTATTTGCCCAGCATATATAAGGCTGTGGGTTGCTCCCCCAGCATTGAAAAATAAAATCAGTATTGAAAATCTTCGTAGAGCTGGGAATGGTTATAGGCCTTGCCTTGTGTATGCAGGGCCCTGGGCTCAGTCCCCCAGCACCACATAAAAATTAGCTGGGCACGATGGCATATGTGTATAATCCCAGCACTCTGGAGGTTGAGGCAGAAGGAGTGCCATGAGTTCTAGGCAATCTGGAGTTGCATAGTGAGTCCAAGATCAGCCTGGACTATAGAGTGAGTCTCTGTCTCAAAAAAAAAAAAAAAAAAAAAAAAAAAAAAAAAAAAAAAAAAAAAAAAAAAAAAAAAAAAAAAAAAAAAAAAAAAAAAAAAAAAAAAAAAAAAAAAAAAAAAAAAAAAAACCCTACAGTGTTCATAAATTTCAATACAATTCCTGAAAATTTCTTCTGTGTTCATGATTATTCCTAATTCTAGAAAAACAAAAATGTAGAAAATATAATCCCTCAAGATGAGGAGGGATCAAAGCAATTTAGAAGATATCCTAAGTTTTAATGTTAATTTAGAGGAAAAATATGTAAAACCAGAAAACAGAATTCCCCTCCTTGTCTCCCTCTTGAAGGCAAAAGATAAATTTTAGAGTTCCATACAAAGAAAAAGAGACTTCCTATAATATCTTAATTTCTATTAAATTTTCTATTCAATCAAAGGTATCATGGTTGAGGATCTCATCTATATACTGGTGACTCTATGCACTGGGCATTTGAACCTGTCATTATTAGAATGCTGTTAAGCAGGTCAAGTCCTGGGCATCCGTGATATTTTGCAACCGGAAGTCATGCTACATGAAGGTGGAGCAGTTAAGATTGTTTTGTCTATTTTGGTCCTTTGATGTTTCACGTAGATTTTATAATCAGCTCTTTTAAAATCAAATGTTTTATGAGATGCTGGAGACCAAACCCAGACCCCGGCCTATGCTAGGCTGTTGTCTTCCGTTGGTCTATACCATGACCCTTCAGCTTGCCCATTTCCACCAAGAAGTCAACTAGAATTGCTGAGAATCTATCTACTAGGCAGTGTGCTAAACTAGGGAGCATATGTATTTCCATAGGGTTGCCATCTTCTTAATAATAAGATTACATCTACTCTGTGAACTTGAAACTATTTCCATTATGTAAATTTCCTTTAATTTCTTTTGTAATGTTTTCCAAAAGGCAAGAATAGATAAGACAATAAAAATCAAAGGATTTACACTCCACAGCAACATGTGAAGGTGGTAGAATGCTGACATATGCATAGTCATATATAGGGCAGGAGAAATAGCACAGAGTTAGAACTCTTGCCTACCAAGTGTGAGGCTCTGAGTTCAATTCCCCAGCACCACATAAGCTGGGCATGATGGTGCATGCTTCTAATCCCAGTACTCAGGAGGCTGAAACAAGAGGGTTGCTGTGAGTTCAAGGCCAGCCTGGGTTCCTAGTGAGTTCAGGACCAGCCTGAGCTACAGCAAGACCCTGTCTCAAAAAAAAAAAGTGTAGTCATATTTATATCAAATTAGCAGAATTGAGAATCTGTAAATAAATCCAGGTGGCTGTGGCCAACTTATTTTGAACAATGTCTCCCAGGTAAGTCAATAGAGAAATAATAATTGGACATTTTCTTTTTGGCACAACCTGGTAGCCACTTTTAAAAGAATGAAGTTAGGCCTAATCCTCAAGAATACACGCAAATCTAACTCAGAATAGATCAAGGACCTCAATGTCAGTGCTAAAACTATAAAACTAATAGAAGAAAATATACAGGTGAGTCTTTATTGATTTTTGACTGTAGATTCTTAAAAGTATGAACAAGAAAAAAGAGAGAAAAATTGGACATCGTGAAATTGAAATTTTTCTACATTAGACAACACTTTCAGGAAAGGGGAGGAAAGCCCATAGAACTAAAAAAAAAAATCTGTAAGATACATGGAAAGATATTTATATCAAAAATAGAAAAAAATACCACATACAAGTCAATAATAGAACACAAGTAATCCAACTTAACAGTGATGAAAATGAGAACACCATTCTTCTAAGAAGATATAGGAATGGCCAGTAGACACGTGGAGAGACACCTTTATATCACTTGTCATCAAAGAAATTCAAATTCATCTACTTTGAACTGACTAGAATTACTAGCATCTAATAATCAGATGACACTGAATGCTGGCAAGGATGTAGAAAAACTGGAACCCTCCTACAGCACTGTTGGAAATGTGAAATGTCTCATCCACGATGGAAAACCCCCTGGCAGATCCTCAAATTGTTAAGAAGAGAGATACTTGACTCAGCAGTCCCACTCTTGACTCTATACCCAAGAGGAATAAAAACTTACAATCAAACCAAAGCATTTATATGAATGTTCATAGCAACAGTACTGTAATAACTAAAGAATGAGAAGAATTTAAACTTCCTCAGTTGATGAATACATCCACAAAAAGAGGTATATCCAAAAGTGATCACAAAAAAGCAGGGAAATACGGTTTCATGCTGCGTTGATATGCTTTGAAAACATTGTTGTAAACAGCCAGTCACACAAAAACCTCAGATATTATGATTGCATTTATGAGAAATGCCTAGAATAGGAAAATCAATAGACAGAAAGCACATTAATGGCTGCTTAGGGCTTGGAGGCCTTGAAGGTATAAGAGATGTCAGTCAGTGTTCTCCAAAGACCAGGTAGATGTGAGAGAGAGAGAGAGGGGGGGGGGTGGGGAGGGGAAGGAAGGATGGATAGAAGAAAGGGGATTTCTTAAGACAACTGACTCTCAGAATTACAAAGGAGAGAAGTTCCCTACTGGGTGGTCTGCACTTTGGACTACCAGAGGAGTCAGTAACTTGATCCCACCCAAGTTTAAAGGCCTGAGAACTTTAGCAGCAGATGGTGTGATTGTCAGTATGAATCTGATGGTGCAGGAACCGGAAGGGTAACTGATGCAAGTCCCACCATCCAAAGGGCAGAATTTGAGATTCTGAGGTCCAAGAACAAGAGAAGAAGGGATTTGGGACTCCAGAAGAAATAGGCAGAGAGGGCCAGGAAGACAGACAGACAGACAGACAGACAGACAGACAGAGAAATTCATTTTCCCTTTTTTCCTTCTGTCCAGGCCTCCAAAATTTGGAAGGCACTTGCTTACACTGAGAGCAGATCTACTCCACTCAGTCCACAAACTCAGGTGACAATCTCCTCACACACACTCTTACAAATAATGCTTTCCCTGATCTCTAGTGATCCCCTGGTCTAGTCAAGTTGACACCTAAAATTAACCATTGCAAAAGGTGACAGTTGAATTGTATAGGAATAATTTTTGAGATGAGAAACTATTACAAAAATCGACTACTGTCATTCTTGCATTACAAATACACAAAACACTGTTAATTTTTATACTTTGAATGGGTGAATGGTATGGTATGTTTAAACTATTTCTGAACAAAGCCGTAAGAATTTCTCTCTTTCACCATCTCAATAGTAAACAATATTTAGAGAATATAAAAGATTGTGTGACCAAATGTTTCTTTCTCTTTGAAGCTGGGGTTAGTCATACCTCTCGTTCTGATTCATTGCCATGTAATTCCTCAGCATGATTTCAAAGGCAGCTTTGGATGACGAAGGGGGCTGATAAATCTTTTATTTGGTGGACCTTAGTTGGGTGTTTTTCTCTTTTCCCTTTGAGTCATGATGCTCTGCTTGGCAACATTAGTTTCGACTTAGTTCTGGGAAGGTTCATTTCCAGTCCCAAAGTCAAACTCTCAGGAACTGTAAGGGAGTCCTGCAGTTTGTAAAAATGCGGAACATATGATTTCCTCTGATTGAATGATGAAGCAGATTACATGTGACACTGATGAGCACGATAGCAAGTTCAAATGCCTGGAGTTTTTAGCCATATGTAAAGTAACCCATGGTGCCCGCAACATGCTTTGTCCTAGTTCTTCTTCCTGTGTCAGGGGCTCTTGACGGGGTGAAGAAGGCTACCACACAGACCCTGCTGAGAGAGGCAGGAGGGGCGAGCGCAGCACCCTAACTTATGCTGCGAGTCCCTGCCAGACTCCTTACACAAGTTATGTCTGTGGGGGAGTGACAAAAACAGGGGCTGCTTCGGAATAAAAGCTTCAAGGAACAGAATGACAGATTATTAAGCCCGTATTTAATCAAAGAATGGATGTGCTACAGGGACACTAGCTTGGGCTATGAAAAACTCACTGGCTCCCTCAAAACCTCAACACTGACAGCTCTGCACACGACCAGAAGAAAGCTCCACGTGGCCCCTCCAGCCATTTGCTGGTGTAGAAAGCACACGTGTGACCTCAGAGCATATCCACGTGCTAGTCACTCTCAACCTGAAATGCTAATAAGACTTTCTAGATTTTTGTTATTGTTCATCTTGTGTGTGGAAAACGAACAAGTAGCAGGGAAATTGCCAAGAGAAGTATCATGGCTTGAAAAGAGTGATATACAATTTATATTTAGCATCCTTTTATTTTTTAATATCCCTATGTCGATACAATGGCAACAATTCCAATGCTCTTTAAAAACTTGCCATTCACAAATTAAATTGGAGATTAATTTTTAGTGACTAGGAGGTCACTGACCTCTTCAAGTTTCTGTATTGTAAATCTAAAAACCCTGAGTAGTCCATAAGTTTAAAATACAAGTACACAGCACCACCAGCACAGCACCAAGAACTTCCAGGACCCTGGTTGGCCCTGAACGCCAGGGAAGTGGTCCCAGCCAGCTCTTCCTCTGACCTCTGACCCAATACACACCATCAGTTTTATCTTCCTCCCACTGCTGAAGAATCATCATTTTTATCCCAACAGAGCTTTCAATGGGTCTCTGCAAATAAACCAGACTTACCAAGGAAAAAAGACGATAAAGCATTCTACTGAATTAACATTGTTTAGGGGGTCTAATCCCAACATGCACCCACCCACCCACACACCCACACACACCCACACCCACCCACCCACCCACACACACACACACACACACACACACAGCACTTTTCCACTTTTGAGTGTGGCTCAGAAAAAAGTCTGAGTGACACTAATAAATTCAGATCTGGAGTAGTATGTTGCCGTTAACAGCCCTGGCATCATGATGGCTTTAGACAGAAATTCTGTTCCAAGGACGCACGACATTGAAAGGAAGGAGAAAATTCTTTTCTTTTCCATAAAAGCTAAGGATGATCTTTTTCATGTTTTCTGAGATGATGATAGTTGTTTAATTAGTTATCAGAGCACACAAAATCCCTCACATACTTAATCCCATTTAATTTTCACACCTTTTATAGGCACCACAGTCAAGTCACTCAACAAACGTGAGAAGAGTGCAGAGATTGAGCGCCCTGAGCAGCATATCATAGGTAAGCTGGAGCAAGGGAAATGTGGGTCAAAAAAATGGACCTTTGAGGCCAGGGGCCTCACCCATATGAAGCAATGAAAGGTGTCCAGGGCAACGAACAAAGTGCTCACTGACACATTAGTTCAATTCACCAGCTATTTATTAAGAGCCTTTTAGGTAAAACAAGCATCATGAGTTCAAAGTGTGTTTTCCCAGCTGATGTTAAAATCCAATCTGTAGAATTAAATACAAAGGGAATTTTTTGCTTAATCTATTTTTAGAGCCTCTGATCCTATAGCTGAGAAGAAAGGCTTTCTACAGCATGCATAATATTAAATTCAGAAAGCCTTTAAAAAAAAGTCAGGTGAGACCAGGATTGTGAATTGGTAGAAATTATATGACCGTGACTAAACGGTCCTATATAAAGTATCATGAAGTTAAAACAAAATATGTCTCCCTGCTGAAGAGCAAGAACAGAATTGCTCCCTAAAAATAGATCAATCATATGATTTAAACAATTCCTCTAGAGAATTGGGAGCGAACAAGAAGAAACAGAAATACTTAAAATATGAAAAGATCCTTCTAGAGGCTTGAGAACAAACAGAGCTCTAACAATGTGGGCACCAAGCCCCAAACTGCCAAGTCGCCTCTGGGGATAAAGACATTTAACCAACTGCGTTTCTCTCCTCCCACCTCCCTTGCAATAAACAGTCAAGACACGCCCTGTGAATCTAATGTGTCTGAGCTTTGAGACCATATGCTGACGCTGAGAATCTGAAATGGGCTGACTCATAGGCCTTGTGCATTTTTTCTTTGTTCGGATTAACAAAGTTAGCTGGAGTCAAGTTATGAGAAAACTAGTTAAGAGAAGATGGATGACTTTTCTCTCTTTCCAGAAAATACCACCCAGTTTTTAATGACCTGTACTCTGTTTACAGCAAATGAGTATTTTGTTCTTTACTAACAATGGGAGTAGCACAATGACAAAAACTTTTTTTAGCAGACTATATAAAAACATTGTCAGGATATAATTAGCTTTATTTCCTCAGCCCTACTAGCAGGACCATTGTGACTGGCCACCGGGTCTGGTAGGATGAGGCTATCGTGCTTTTCACTGGATGGATTTAAATGTATGTCTTTATCAAGTAAAGGGTGTGAAATCTTAGATAAATTATTCAAACTTCTCTGAACTTTATTTCTGCTTTATTTGTAAAATGGGGGTCATATGTATCACACTGTGAGTTTCTGTACCAATTGTAGATAACATACATGTATTTCCTATTGTTCTGCTTAATTAAGGATATAGAATCGTAAACATTGCTTAGCATGTATGAAGGAGGCTCAGTGCTCACTTTCGGGATGAAAGGTGGGCTTTTCCTGCATCTCAATCTAGCCTTGGTTCTTTTCCCGTTGGGTGGGAAGGTGGCGTATCAGCCTAGGGCTAGACCTCAACCTTTCTTCTTTAAGAAAGTGCAATATTCCCTCTACTACACAGTAATGTGTTTTAAGTTGAATCATTCCAAGGGTGGAAAGGAATGACATGTCTACACTGAGAATGAAAAAAGATCTGTTTTTTTTTTAATTTATTCTCTTAGTTTTTCATTTCTGTTGTTTCTTGTACTATCAAAATAAAAAAGAGAAGGTAGGTATGATAACAGGTTACTAAGCAACATCTGTCAGCAGGAAATGATTTGGGATGGTATTGGTTAGATCTTTCTCATTCATATTTTAGAGTTTAACAGAAAGTCACAATGCTGGCCCGGCACGGCAGGAAATTCTTTGTAAGCCCCCACTTCCACATCTGCTGCTAAATTCCATCTGTTGATATTCCAAAGTATCCCCAAGTTTTCTCAATTATTTCCTTAGTAAGCAATTTCTTGCTAGTGATTCTGTATTTTGGGTAGATAAAATATACCCCAAGCCCTTTTTTTTTCCAGGATGATATTAAAGCTGTTAAAAGCGTTTTGCAAATAGGTAATGAGATAGAACATTGTTTATACACAGTTGACAGAAAAGTATAGTTGCTTTCTTCTCAAAATTCTTCTTAGCTATTGTCTCTTGTAATCCTCAAAACAGTTATTGTTTGAAAGAAGGGGAGACGTGTGGCCAGGGATGTTAACTGACTCAACAGGTGGACGCTGAGCCCAGCTGCTCTGCAGAAAAGCACACAAATGCTATGTTTTTCTGCATATTACTCTAAACAATTGGAGTATATCGACAAACTTCTTTTTTATAAATTTGAATAGTTTGTTTGAAATTAGGGATGAATCAAGTGTGAGGATTTCTTTGTCTGTGTACTGCAACCACAGCCTTAGGATAAGTAGTATATGGGACACAGGTGTGCTTTGTTAGGTCAATGGGATTCAGGGCAATTAATGTTCTCCTCCTGTCGCCTACTTAGCACGCAGCAAGGCCAGCCTCCTCGAGAATCCTCATGTGATCCTTGATTGCATTACAAAATATGATCAAAAGACTCCACCTCAATGGGCATGATTGTACTGCTCACTAAACTCAATGGCAATTTATTTAAATATGATACTCTGCAGGAGAACTCCTTCAAAGAAAAGGCACAACAGGCAGTTTATCATTTCCATGCGAGGCATTTGGAGTTACTGCCTCTTGAAAGCTTTGGGGGAAATAAGGATAATGTTGGTGGAAGAGCTAAAATGTGATATGATCATAAGTCACGCTCTCTATGCACAATGCTTGTTATGGCCCGGAGTTAATGGCTTGGTGGTCCCTTCCTAATACAAATCAGCCTTCTAATGAGAAGAATGAGATGGGTGTGGGTGGTAAGGAAATTAGGAGCGTGGATTCTAGGCAATAATGTATCTGAGATATTCGAGTGATGCAAGCACATCACAATTCACTGTGTGGCAGAGTGCTGCTAATTCACTAAAAAGCTAACTCAGGAAAATCTAAAGTAAAGCATATGCAGGACTGGACTGTAAAAAATAAAAGCAATTAGCATTGCAGTATGTGCACATCTGCAATAATCCTGTCTGATGCATCTTCTATTAATTTACTTTATTGGAAGAAAAAAATCAGGTCAACAGAAGGAAATACACAGCTCTTGGCCACTACAAAGCATTTTCAAACATTGACTAAGTTAGCTATGTAAATGTGTCAAATGTCTTCCTTTAAGCCAAGAATAGAAAAAGCAAAAACTGCCTCTCCTTTGTAAATCTGTGGTTTTTAAACTACAAAGTTTAATTTTGGGAAACTTGTTAATGACAACTTTTGATCAGGTACTCAGTTCTCTCATTGTTAACTTGCTTTTCATGTTTACGGAGGGAAACAATGCTAAAAAGTGGGCTTAATAATTTCACTACTTACATAGAACTGCAACCTAATCAGTCTGTGATACAAAATATGTAATGTGAGAAATTATAATTATGCTCCAGAATCTGGAAATACTCCATCATATCGTCTGTATTCCATAATGTTTTAAACATTTCTATATTGAAATATAGAAGACAAGTTTTAAAATCTTAATTAGGATATAAATATTCAATTAGTACAGAAAGAATTTCTAGAATGCAGTAATTAATCCTTTGCTAGCTATAAAAAATTAACTCCCATCTTAATAGATTTTTTTACTATTTCTGATTTTACCAGTTTTCTGAATTCACAAGTATAAGCAAGCAATTTATTAGCTTTCAACAAATTTAGCTGTATAGTAAGAAATCATCTCTCTAATTTTTATAATCAGTTTACTTTTGAAACAGATGGAGCTCTTTGTGAATAAAAATTTGAGGACCCATGGTCTTTGTCAAAAACAAAAATTGCTTTTCCTCTTAGTTAAAATTTAAAACAGTCTCTGCTTTCTAACTCATGTAAATTCATCTTTAGTTTTCTGATCCTCAAAGTGTTCATGTGAATAACTGATACATTTGGGGATCATCACCCATCTTTCCCACTCATAAAAAAAACCCACATAATATGGCTGTAAGTGAACTAATATGCTATTGTCAATTAATTATCATCATTTGTTTTGACAAAAAAACTAAACAGAAATGTTGTTAAAATATGCTATTATTTTTGTGATGATGTATTTGAAATACTATTATCAAAGTTGCATCTATAATTCAATGATTACCTTCTTATTTTTACAGATTAAAAATTAAGAGCATTGTACTCAATCTGAGAAAATGTTTTAATAAACAAAACTTAATTATGATAACTTATATTTTAAAATAAAACGTTTTTAGTACAGTTGCTCTTACTAACATTCAAGGTATATTTTCTGCTCTAAATAATAATTAAATATAGAAAAAGAAACTATAAGAAACTATAAGGTCTTGAGGAAAGATGTGTAATTTAAACATATTTAACATAATGTAACAGCAACCCAAAGTGTTTTTTATCAATAGAAATGTGCCATTGATTGATTTTTAAATTTTATTTTTATATGAATATATGTATAACAACACTTGAAGGCAACACTTATACACACACATACACATATAGAACATATATAATGTTCTACAGTCATTGAAATTTTGTCTTCTGCGTTAATTACATAAAAGAGATTTCATTCCTGTGACCTATTCTAGGTCAAGTACCTATATTTCTGGTCTTTACAGAAATATCAGTAAAATAATTTCTGCCATGTATCACATGCACATACCAATGTATATTATTTTTAAAAACTCATTTGAGAATATCATTTTTAAGCCTTTGCCATTACATTTATCTGCGCCACAAATCAAAGCCTATATTGTCATACTGGAATTCAAATTTCTAATTTTACTCCTGCATTAAAGTTAGATATGAATTGGTGTTTTTAAGGAGTATGATTTTGTATGAAGCAACGTGAACACTAATGGCTCAGCTAATCTGCACTAACCGTGTGTGCCCGTATTACATCATCCTGCAAATACCGTGTGTGCTTTTGTTTCTTTTTTGTTTTAATTTTTACACATCTGTGTGTTGGATACTACCTGTCGTTCTTAAGATGTCTTTAAGTTCTTAAGAACACAAAGCTTCTGTATTAACTCTCAATTTCCTGGCTTTTAGAGTGGTTCCACAGACCCATAAGGTTTCCTTAATCCTGTCGTGTGAGTGAGTGTGTGTCTGTGTGTGTGTGTTTGCATGTGCGGTTTAATATTTCTAAAAGCAGTAAATTATTTCCAGCGTATGTAAAAAAGACAAATTTCTCTGTGGTTAGTGACCACAAGGCAAAACAAGAAACAGAAATACCCCACAGCCTGGATCCTAAGAAAAAGTTTCAAGTTTTACTTTGATATATCATATATGAACGAGGAAATTTTGATGGAAGGCTACGAGCTAACACTTTAAAGGAGACTTCTAGCCAACATACACACCTGTATCTGTAATTTCCAATATTGATAATAAGCATAACAATTGTCACATATACATACTATCTCTCATATGCTTGTAATATGACTATGAGCTATTGAATACGATTAATATTGATGAGAAAAGGTATCTTAATGATTTGAAATAGAGTCATCAATTCAAGCAATCAATAGCAAATGCTTAAGAAAATAGCAGAGCAAAATTATTAGCAACTAATTTTCAATGTTATAGATAATATAGATGTGACTCATGTGTACACATGCTACCAACATGTAAGTTCTTTTTTAAACTAGAGTAACCAGCTTCAGAAAGATTTTTGGATTTTTAGAACAATGCTTTAATTTCCAACCTTAAAGTTATAATTTTAGTTGATTCTATAGATTTTGAACTTGTCACTTGAGGAAAAAAATACCTGATGATTCAGTATAAAATTATCATTTTATACTATATTTTACTAAAGCGTCATTGGAGATATGAGGTCATAAAGTGGCAAGGATGAGAATGCTGGTGCTACAATCCAACCCATCTCCAAGTTACGGCCCGATGCCCAGGTGCTACTAGCACAACTAACAACTGACTGAGCTTAGACTCAATATCCATCGTAGTCGTTGTCCATCCTTGTCGTCATCTTCCTCCTGCTCCTCTTCCTCTTCCTCCTCCTCCTTCTCTTTCTCCTCCTCCTCCTCTCTCTCCTTCTCCTTCTCTTCCTTCCTCCCTTCCTCCCTTCCTCCCTTCCTTCCTCCTCCTCCTCTTTTATACCCTATCTAACTTAACTACACACAGGAATGGAACTTTTATTTTAAGCAAAATGAACAATGCCAGAAGACTTTATATCAAAAGAAGGCTCTATGTGCCAACAAGAAAGGCAGTATTATGGTGGGATTATTATGTGTAAGAAATGTCAAAGCAAAGCCCATACACTATTGAGTCAAGCTAGAAGCCTTCTTGGGCACCTCTCATATGAGCCTCTCTCTTTCTCACACGTTATCTCATCTACAGAGAAAGCACACAGCAATAACAATCCCACGGGGAGAGAAGCAAGGGCAGCACAGATTTTAGACTCTCAAATGTGGGTGAAGTAAGATAATCACTTTCTTTTCTTTTTTCCCCACTGTTCCTCCTCCTTGTTTATGCGTATTTTTCCCAAACCAGACCAAAACTAAGCTGAGACTTAGATAGTATGCACAGATAAGGAACCGGGGCACATCACCCAGACGTTTCTGTACCAATCCAATAGACTCATGTGGTATATGGAACAGCTTTTTTTTTTCAAGTTTCTAAATGACACTGCTGGATTTTGCGAAACTCCAAACCCAGGAAATGAGGCAGACACATGTCCAGAATTATTCCTTTTAAGAATCAATTACAAGTGAGATAGACTAATGACAGCTTCAGTATGTATAATGTGAGAGTTATTTCAGAATATTTTTCTGGCTATGAGCAATATACAAGTGCTGCAAATAAATAAAAGTGAAAACAAATTATTTCTCTTTAAGAATTTTTAAAAATATATAATGATTCTCAGATGAAAACTGGTCTTTTTATTATTAAGTTCTCTCCTTTGAAAATTTACATGTTCCTTCAATTAACTACTCTCACTGGAATAAAATACTAAAGTTGTTTTACATCTAAAAGCAGAGCTGAGATCCCTGGCCCAAACTTTACAATGACTCTTTAAGTTCAATTTAAATTATGATATGGCATCCCAAGAGGATTTAACAGCATAAATGTTAAGTGGAACAACACAGAATTGTCAAACACTAGTTAATAATAAATTATAGCGTGATGCCAAAGAGAAATTGTCCAAACTTGAGAGCCCCTCAGCCTAATAACTGTGATATTGAAACAGATGACTAACTTTGGAGAGATGAGACAAAAGAAAATTTTAAGGAATTATGAATAATATGTAAACTTAATTTTTAGTTTTATTTAATGAATATACATATATTATCTACAACATGTATCTGTATATAAAACACACCATATAACATGCCTTTGCTCCCTAGCTTAGGCCAAACTATGCCTTCTTACTTAAAAGGGATTATTGTCAAAATCATACTTCCATTTCTTTATTCAAGCAATTTTGTTTCCGATTAGATTCATTTAGGCAAATTTCTTTATTGTCAACCTTTCCAACATTTTTTTTTCCTCCCTTGCATTGGAATCTTTTACTGGTGTCCATCCAGGTGCCTTTTCTTAGAGATTTTCATTCTGGAAGGAGAAGGAGAAGGTAGATAGGAAGTGAGGGAAACGGTCACTGGAATGGTCTCACACTTGGGCTTCTATTTCTGCTAGTAACAAAGACTCCACTGTGTGCCCTCAGGTGAGTCACTTAACCCTGCTGTGTCACAACTACTCCACCTGCAAATTCAGTAATCACCTTTGCCATCTATCTTCCTCTCAGGGTTGTTTTGAGAATGTCACAATTGGTCATTCAGTTGATCCATTCAAGAAACACCCAATGCCCTTGGACCTCTGAATACACATATCCAAGTGCAGCTCAGTTATAAAACTACATTCAACAGCAATATTTCCTTACTGAAAGAGACAAAGGGCAGCCAACTGAAGAATGCCAGACCCAGACGACATCTTGAAGGCCTTTGAGATTCTCAGATGAAAGGCTTTATATAAAAATAAAAAGTGTTGTTATTACCTAGGCAAAGAAAAATGCATACATTTTCTGTCAGCGTTCAAGAGCCAAATATAGTGGTGCCCTCTGCTCCCCTTTGATATTTCATTTGCATTTAGCTTGATGACAATATAGATAAATCCTCTATATGGTGCTGGTGGACCAGGGTTACATTTCAGTACGTGGAAAATGACAAAATGAAAGAGAAAAGCCTTTGAAAGAAAGTGAAAATAAATGTAATAGCCAAAAGCCAAATAATAGTCAGAGTATATTTAAAGTCTATTAAAGAGCAGCAGTCAGGGTATCAAATGCACACTCTCTCATCCTCTGTGGTCAGCCCACTATGTGGACCACCTGCCTTAAATTATACACGTCCACCGCATCCCTGGAGTTAGGCAGGGGAAGGATGGGGGTGGAGAAGCAGCTCTCGCCATTCATACGAGTCATACTAAATTCAAAATCTCTGTTGAATACTTTTCAATTCACAATCGATTACATTTCAGCCTCTAAACCACCACGCTTGGTTTTGGAACAATTGTGTGCATCTATGAAGTAAATAAGTAACTTGAAGTTTCAGCTTGGTAGCAGCTACTGATTGATGAGTACCATTTAGTTATTAACAGATATGTGTCTCTGGAGGTGATGGAATAATGTGGAGCTGGTTTTGGTACAGAAATATATGAAGATGAATCTCTAATTGGCTACATTAGGAAAAGGGATGAGCTTTCTTGGACAGGCTGTCCCTGCTTGGTCAAGAAGCACATGAAGAAAGTTTATTTGGAGTTTTCATAAAAATCAAGTGGAATCAATTTTACAAGCCTTAAGTGCACTGATAGTAAACTGGCCTGACTTTGTTATTAGACTTAACAATTACTGCTTTTGGTGTGCCAAGGCTTCCGGTTATAGTTATGGCGGATATTCGCTGAACAAGGGCATGTGGCTCATGGGACACAGGGGCCTGAAACAAGCTCTGCTCTGCAGGTTAAAGCCTATGTCCACAGAAAAGAGATGCTTTCACTTATTCGGAAAAAGAAGACCATGTAAGAAAAGGGAAGCCATGGGTTGCCAAGCGGTTTTAATTCCAAAATATCTGAATCAGGATGTTTTAATAAATGCCCCCCTGGGCATCTTCTGTACTTATCTGGCTGTTCATTTTAAACACACTCTTGAGAGATAAGCTGTGGAGAGTCCCTTGCCACAGTAGTGTGGAACTTTCAGCGCTGTCACTTTTCAGCTCTTTTTGATGTGAATTCAGGCTCTCCCTGCCTTCATTTTTTTGTTAATATAAAAGTAACATTAGTTCAAATTAATAACAATGTAAAATGCAGGTCTCAGGAAAGTGCTAGCATTGTACCAGCAGGCTGGAGAGGCATTTATGTAGAAAAAGAAGCAGATAACCTAAAAAGTAACTTAATCTATAGGGTGTTACTACAGATTGGTGAAAAGAAATAAAATATCAAATACAAAATAAAATATTCCTGCCCTTATTTTTTCCTTCTTCCTGTTTTAGAGCTTATACATCCAGAATGTTAATACAGAAGAACTCTTTTTAGCTGTATAATTCTTCCACAGATTATCAGTCCACAATTTTCTGTACCACCCCAAACTATCAAGGAACACTGAGTAATGCAGTAACTTCAGAGCCACTTCAGGCACAGGCAGCCCCACATCTCCAGTGAGACCAGCCTTGTGGACTCAAAGGCTTCCTGCTAGGTCATGAGCTGCCACAGTCACTTCTGCATAGCCCTCAGACTTAGCCAGGCCTCCAGGAAAGTGTGTGGACTGAAAAGTCATCCATTTGTTTAACCAAAAACAGTGTCATCATCGTGGCCACCCATGGAGAACAGGGCTTGGGCAAGAAAGAACCTTTTGAAACCCCTTCTGCTGATCTGGATGATTTTTAACTTTATCTGTAAGCCAGACAACCAAGTGGATCATTTTACAGAAGTAAATGAGACTCACCTGTGGCATACACAGGCAAATCCACACTTTACCTAGGCTGTTATTTTTCTGAAGTGTGCTAACTAGGATCTGATTTCTTGCTATCAGTGACTCATGAAAAGCCACTAGGAGAGCATGTCAGATGTAAGCCCAGCATCAGAGATCACACAGCAAAAGGCCTCTGGGATCATTTGCCCAGAGCAGGGAAAACACTTGTAATCGCCCTCCTTTGGTTCTGCCTCATTCCAAAATCACTCCATGGGGCAAATTACACTCTGGGTTTTTCTGTCCAACCAAAAATTTCTACACATGTTAGTTAAATTATCGTTCTTTCCCATCACTGTTGAATTCATAAGAGTATTCTTAGTGGCAGCTATCCCTATGTAAAAGGCAAAAATAATAGTTTCAGGGTACCTCTTTTTTTTTTAACAGAAGAGGCTTGGAATCAGAAATTGTAAAAGTCAAAAGTAAGTAAATCTACCCTCAAAGTACACATACAATCAAAATGTTCTAATTAGAATTCTTAATCTCATTAAGACATTTTCATTCTTAGGAAATGAGAACATAAAAATAACTAGGAAGTCATGCTCATTTCTGTATTCTGGACTTCTCAACTTACCAAATTTTAAATACATACGTGGAATCTTATCTGGACTCACTTATTAAAAGATTGTCTTGGTTTTGTCACCTGCTCTGTTTTTCTAAAACTTGGTAATGTAAGTGAAAGGTTGAGAGCCTAGGGGAAGAGTTGCTCAGACACTGCCTAGGCCAGTTCTGGAGTTTACTGTTCTGCTGAAAATCTAAAAACTATGCCTCAAGTAGGAGAAAGAGCCCTGGAAGAGGGCAAGTTAGCCTTGGGCAAGGGTCTCAAATGCATTGGGCTTCAAGTCCTTCCTACCAATTAAATGGTTAAAATTGTAACAGATTTAAACATCAAGAGAAATAGAAACTATACCAGAGGTAGAGACCTGTACTAACCAATCAATCCTTACCACATGGAGGTTGGCACTGGGAAGCCCTCATTTTGGGAGGAAGATAACCCCCATACTCAAATCAGCTTCTGAAGACATCATGAACAGCATCACAGGAAATGTTGGAAATAATGACCAACTCTGTGGGGTGTTCAGAGGAATGGTCCCAAAGCAGCAGCTGATCCTAACCTGTAGCTGAACAGTTGAACTTCAGATGTCATGAAAAAAAAAAAAAAAGAAATCAAAACTCTCTGGGAGAGATACATGGAAAAGAAACTGTAGCTTGTAAATGAAAGAAGTAGCTATCAAAAGATTCCACGTGTACACCGGAGGTTGTTCCAAATCACACATCATTGTCAGTCTTGCTCATCACTGCCAGCTATAGAAATAACCCCACCAATACCACTTTCCGACGACTATCTCACAGCCTGGCAAAATTATAGGTTGGGCAGAATATCTCGAAGGCAGTCGGTGTCAACTGCCAACAAAAATCAACAAAAATGACCACTGCGAGGTACACCACCTCCTCACTTCACACTGCAAGGGCATTCGCAATCACAAACAACACAAGCTCAGATTCCTGCAGAGAACAAACACCAGTCACCAAAGGGCTCAAGGTCAGTCCCTCCCCAGAAAACAGGTGACCCCTTGGGCTACCAACCAGTCTTTCATGCAAGTTTTAGAAATGTTGTCAGAGAGAATACAATTTTCTGTGGCTTGTGGATCCTTTTGGGGGTAAAAGGTCTTGACCAGCAAATATGAAAGTATACTGTAAGGTTTCCTCTCCGTATCAATTCTTCAGTGTCACATTTTTGGGCTTGTAAGTGCTCCCATATGTTTCAGAAATAATTAAATTTTTATTGACATTTTGGCCTACCTCCTAAAGATGAATATCCTTGGGCTGTTAAACATTCGATAGGTTTGAAGTTTAGAGAGGTTTTTATTTAATATTTTTATGCTCTTGAATATATACACACAGGAAAGCCAAGAGGTGACCTGTGTCTTTTGATGTAGTGATCGGGACTCTAGGGGGGAAAAAGGCAATGCCTTTTGGGAACTCTCAGGCTGCTTTTTTGAGGGAGAGGACAGGATCATCACTTTGCCTTTGTGTCATTTGATTAAGCTTATCAAATCAGAATCAGTTCTACAGAAACCTCAAGACTCTGATCTGACTTCTTTTCTGAAGTATGGAAGAATGGAGAAAGCTTGAGCGTTTGAAAACAGGTTTGTTCGAAGAATTAGACCACTCTGTCACCCAAGAAGTCAAGCTTTCTTTTCCTTCCTCCCTCCCTCCCTCCCTCCCTCCTTCCCTCCTTCCTTCCTTCCTTCCTTCCTTCCTTCCTTCCTTCCTTCCTTCCTTCCTTCCTGTTGAGATTACATGCCACTGACCCGCAAGTTAGTACCTTGGGAAGGACCTCAAAGGAGGGGTGAAGATGTGAGCTCATAACAACAACAACAACAACAAAAGTCCCAGTGGACCGGGTCCCCCCCCC